>BMAO01019467.1:0-254716 GCA_019973975.1 Trichonephila clavata
TAGAAAGTGATGGGAATATGGTAATTTTTTATATCATTCATTATTAATAAAATTTTAGGCAAAAAAAATGATTTATACTTTTGGAACATACGAATTTAGAAAATACATGTATACTTTTTGCAGGTAAGTGTTTAATATAAAATATATAGGATCAGGTGATGTTAATGCTTGCTATCAATACAAGCAAAAGTATATATTAAAGTAAGTAATATGTGTTTTAACTTATCTGTAAATAATTCTTAATAATAAATTGTTCATCATTTTGATAATATTTGTGCTATTTGTTATACAGGAATAGACCTTGAAAATTTGCCTTGCCTATTTAGAAACAGGTATTTCATCCATATGTTATATTTCATGGGTGATGTGGAAAGTGGTAGTGAAAGTAATGATATAATGTGATTGCCTTTTTTATGGTATAGATGTACTAATAAGGATTTATTTATTTTTTTGTCCAGTAATGGACCAGTTTTTGATGTACTATTTGTTTTATAAATACTTTAAATAGTTATAGTTTTTCAGGTTGCTTTATATGTGTTCTGTGTATCAACCAGATGAATGAAGTAACTATTCTTTCATCTCTGAAAGTTTTGAATGACTTTTTGATCTTAAAAAGTGCTAGATGGGATTTTCAGCTGTGGTGACATATACATTATAATTGCATCACAGTTGTGAAAGACTTTCTAAAGCATTAAAGATTGTGTAATGTAATTAATTAGTAAGTAATATTTATATGATGGGAAATGCAATATAAGTTAATATTTTATTTAGTTTTCAAAGCAATCAATTGTATACTTTTTTTAAGACTGTCAACAATATTAGTTACATAACACTTTATAATACAGTAGGTATAATCCAAAACCATTTGAAAAATACAATGGTTTGTGCAGTAAAAGTAGCTTAAAGGGTGGTGCATTCCATCTTATGTCAAAGCGGTACAAGTAATAAATTTTTCTTAAGTCGAAAAACCTTGTATAGTTGATTTTTCATAATTTTTACAAGTTCTCCATAAGTAAACAATCATTATCTGCATAGTTATTTATATTAAAATTTTAACATTTACATACAACATAATTACATTTAAGAAAAAAACGTTTAACAGACATGTTTTGTAAAGAAAATTAGGAAACTGTATTTCTTTTTTTAAAAAAAAGGTATAAAGTATTCATTCAGTTTTGAAATCCTAGAAATATTATGTAAGTTAATTATTTCTTTGCTACTTTCCATAATGAATGATTCTGTTGTAGCTAAGTTCATCCAAATTCGTTTCCTTCAACCACATAAATTATACTAGAATCCTAAGAAGGTTTTCAGATAAAAATATAACTTAGTTCTTGGTTTTGCTAGTTATTTTTATAATGCTTGATACTCAGCTTAACAAATATTAATTTTTTTAAACACTATTAATACTTCAATATTTTCGCGATTTATACTTTTGTATTACTATTTAAAAAATAATTTTCCAGATGTGCTTTGAAGCCTTTCAGAAATATATAAAACCTGCTGTGCTAATTGATGAATTGAGCCTTCACATAACAAATAGCGATCTTACATCGATAGATTAAATCAGTCGCATTAAAATAGAAAGATAGCTTTTTATTAAACCTCCTAAAAAAGTTTGTTAATGTCTCTGTCTCAATTGCTACTATTACTTATTCAAACTTGAATATAAAGAGTTCTAGGTGATCTTTTTGACAACATAGTTCTGATTTTTAAAAAAATGTATTAAAATAATTTTATATTATTATATCAATATTTTATTTTAGTAAAATGATGAAATTCCGTAGAACTATTAATCTTGGAAGGGTTTTATTTGAAATTTAAAAAGATATTGCTGCAAAATAAAAGATTCGCTATAATATAGTTTAGTATTCTAATGATATATTTCAATTATTGTGAGATGTATGAAAGAAATGCATTTATTAATTTCAGTAATGAAACATATGTAAAACGAAATACAAAACAGGCACGGATGTGTGTAACAAGACAAAATTTGCTTGATAGTAAATTGAGAGAAACTCAGGAACGATCACAACAATCTCATATTAGAAAGAGTTGTACATTTTTTAATAAATTCTGACGGGATTTAATAAAAATTTTGGAAAAGCTGGGCATGTTTTTCAAAGATTTGTCTGATGATTATAAAAAAGAATTCAAACACCTTATTTATTAAAAATTTTCCGATAAATATCTCCGAAATTTCGGGTTTTTTTTTTTTTTTAATTTCTAACTATTGGATTCAGTTTATTGATCAGCAATGAAATAAAGAAATGTTTAAAAAATTTGCTTAGTATAAAAAATGCATAAAATAACAATTGAATACCATGAAATTCGTAAAATTAGAAACCTGTGTTGCTCCATGACCCAATCGATCAATTTAAAACATTGTCAGCATATATATACATATACCTGATAAGATTAGGGCTAAAAAAAACAAATTAAAAACTTCCTTACTGAGATCACTATTTACCCTAAGCTTAACATTTATAAAAACAAAATATAGACCTTTATAAATCGTTTCTAGGTTTAAAAAGAAAGAAGCGGAAAAAAACATTGTTTTAGCGAAATGATTTTATGTTCATTGCAACAATATGCGTATAATATTAATTGGATAATTCGAAATGAGTTATAATGGCTAATAATTCTATTAGGGATGTTTAAATCACCTAAACCTTAAAGTAAGCTGCTTTTCAAGATTTGGCTGTGAAATAAGCAATTATGTGCTGCCGACCCTTGTTTTAGGGGTGCAAGAGATTCCAAAGATGAAAAGGCGGAGACAGAGAGTCTGATTGCCTTCTTCTCGGAAAAGGGAATGATTTACTTTTGACATTTATTGGAGGCATCTGGTCAAAGTGGTTCAACAGTATCGGGGCTTAGAGGTGTGGTCTGAAAGACTACCGCGTGACATAGATCTATAGTTATACTGAGAACAGCAATATTTTCTTCCTCAATTGATTTATCTGTAAAGCAGTTGAAATGATTATAGATAAAAAATTTCTTACACATCATAAGGGGAAAATCAGATATATAAACGAAGCAAAGTTTTTATAAGAATGTAAATACGTATTAAAAATAGATCTATCATAAAATAATTTAAAATCATGGAAATAAAAAATAAAGGCATAAACATCTTTTGTACATGTTGTGCATTAGCTCTGAGCATGGAATTAGCTCTGAAGTGTGTGTATTTATTTATTTTTTATAATTATTAAGATAAAGTTTTATGAAATATTGATCTTACATTCGTTTTCTTTTATACATTCATTATGGCAGTATACTTTTTAATTGTTCTACATTTGTGCAATTTTTTATGGTAAGTAGTTTTAAATAAGCTAATTAACATTTCATAAAAGTTTCATACTATTCAATGAATATTATATCATGCTATTCGTGGAATGAAAACTTTAAACTCATATTTCTCCATGTTGAATTTTTGTACATATGCTGTTATTGAAGTGAAAACTTCTTTAGCGGCGTTGGACACTTTTTGGTAGGGGAAAATCTTATGAGTTCGCGTCACCGACATGCTCTGACTAGCGCACGCGCAGTGTGCTGTTCGCCTTAGACACTTTTTGGATAGGTGAAATCTCGTGCGTTCGCGTCATCGACATGCCTATAGCAGTATATCTGTAGCTATTCAGCTGACGTATAGTGCTGTGTATAATCTTATATGTGAAGTTGAATGGATTTCGTGAGAAAAGTGCACTGTGCATTGCTCGTTGCGATTCCGAAAATGGGCTATACATGTTTATGGTTGTCGTTTATATTTCGCCTGGAAAATCTATGAAACATATACAACAATTTTTATTCGAAAATTTGATGATTTATACAAAAGAAGATTCTGAAATACTCGAAAAAAGATTTGACGAAAAATATGATAATGTACCGATGATTTTAAGCGGAGACTTTAATATTAACTTTGCAGATGATAAAAATCTACCACTAATTGAATTTCTAAATGAAACACTTAATTTAAATATGTCCAATGATCGAAAACTCAGTACTACAAAATATAAAACGACGATCGATGCGGTTTTTACGCAATAAGATAAATTTGAATAAAACATTTTCCTTTCTTACTTTAGTTACCATAAGCCTATTGTATCTTTTTTAGAACAAAATGAAATAATTGAAAGTACAAAAAGTCAAAGTATATTGTTGAAATTAATGATGGCAATGATGCAAACAATTAAAATAATGTCAAAAATCAAATACATTGAAATTTAAGTAAATACAAATACTATCCATACATAATATTAATTGTTATTTCAATTGAATTGTATTTATATTTTGTCATGATCTTGTACAGCCCGTAATATATTTGAATAAAAAACCATATAAACATGCATTTAGTTGTTGCTCGGAGTGTCAAAAGATGTGAAAACCAGATTGATGTTGATAACTTTAATTCAAACATTATGAAATTTCAAATTTTAATACTAAAAGTTCTAAGTTTTCACTTCAATCGGCAGTCTCTATAACTGCCAATATTCAAAACCCTAAGGCTCTTTTTTAATAATTGAAGTATGGGTTTGAAATTTTTTATACGTGTTCTGAAATGTATGTTTTGTAAAACTGAGCATGGAATTAGCTCTAACGAGTTTAGTACTTTTTCTAAAAAATTTCAAAATCAAAATTAATGTTTTTTGGGGAATTTTTGGAAGTTTAACTATAAAAAAATTAATAAAAATTAAAGAGTAGCAGCAGAAAAAAACCTATGTACAGTTTTGTGTAGTATATTATAAGGTACTTGGAAAACAATTTTTGAAAGAAAAGAAACATTTACAAAAGCCTTAGAAATTTAAAAAATGCTTAAAAAATTTACATTTTACAAACATTTTGCAACAAATTAAAAATTTTTTGTGTGGAATTATTATTAAATATTAGCCTTTACGAAATAAATTAAAACCAAATATCAAAAATAAATAAAAAAAATTGTGGAGATGGTACCATATTGTCTTAATACTTAACAAAAATTCAAAAAAAAAATTATTAATCCGTTTACATTTAAAATATTTTGCGTTGTAATATAGTTAAAATATTAGTTCTAATCAAGACATAGAGTTAAAAAATATCTAGCCAAAAAGAATAAATCAGGGGAAAAGAAATGAGAAGAACGGTTCCCACGTTTTTATAACAAGCTGATTAAGGCACGTTCGTGTTCAAGTGTCCGTGTCAAAAAATAGCTCCCCCCCCCCATGTGAATCATGAGATAAGTGAGAAGTTTCGAAGGAAAGTATTTTAGGGAGTGGCCCTAAGTTTCCTTCCCTTTTCCTGGTCTAGGAGGATCCAATTATCATATTGTAGAACCACACTTTCGTCTCTTTCATAGCAATTCTCAAAATAAAATATCAGAAAAGTTAATTTGAATAGAGACATGATAGAAAAATCCGAAGTATGAAAAAGCATTCACTTTGAAATAAAGGTAAATAGTGAAAGAAAAAAAAAAGAACGACAAATTAAATTTACATTCAACCATTATTTTGATTGAATTCTTTTTGTTTTTAATAGAAAGGACAGCGAATTATTGGAGTAATCCAATATCATCCATTTTCAGTTTTCATGTCCTTAATTTAATGTTACTGAGTTACACACAGCAAAGATTTTGCCACTTTCTTCTAGTAAACTAAGGTAATGATTTTTCCCTTTTGTGAGCATAATTTGTGTCCAGGCATAGAATGTTCAATAATACGTTAAATTTGAAATTTGTTCACAATTTATTAAAATGCTTTTAAAATTTCAGAAATATAATCCCTGGGTTAGAGTTGGAAAGATAGTGTGTTTTAAAAAATAAATTTAAAAACTGCATTTATATTTGTTTAAATAAAATAAAAGAAACTGAATACAAAGAAGTATAACATTTCAGTCAACACTGAAATTCTAAAAATGACAGCTTCCTATTGTGAATGTGTGGAATTTAGGAGAATGAAATGTTATCTGATTATATCCTCCACATAAAAAGTATACAAAGATAGCATGTCAAGTTATTGAATATTGATTGAAATTTTATACATTTGAAACAATTTTTTTAAAAAAAATATTCAACACACACATAACAGTAAATTATAAGATCAAGTACTTCCTCACTAAATTTTGCATATATTGAAATAAAAAATAGTTAAGAGGAATGGTGAGCAAATATTATTCCTTCCTATCAAAAATGTCATTTCAAAACGAATAGCTGCTTCAATATATTAAGATGACAAAGATTTTGAAGTTCAAAATGTAATATATATATAGATAGATTTTTTTTACAAATAAATTATTTTATTATAGTTACTGTGGTGGGGCTGGTATGTTGGTCAAGAAATATTTATACCAAAATAAACAATTTTTGCTTTATTTTTTAATAATGATATGTTTTTAATATATATATAAAGAACAAATTATAAAAAAAATTCAGTATTCATTTTTTAAAAAAATAATAAATCAGCAACACTTCTAAATTATTTTGAAGTATCCTCATACTTCTCAAAATCATGAATATTTTTCAGAACATCTTTTTCTGTTATGATCTTATTTAAGTCAGGGAAGTTGTGTTACAAAAGCTGCTGAATTGTTCATGGTGCTAAATACTGGCTAAGTTGCAGCCTTAGTGCCAGGAAGAAAAAATGGGGAACTCTGACAGTTTTAAACATTTGAACAATTATAACTTCAGGTTCTTATTAAAATATGCAGTTATATTTCCATCTACCTCTGAAATTGGCACATCTTATTGGACTAAGTGAAGGTATTTCTGAACAGTGTGGCATTGATAATTAAAAAATATATGCTATAAATTTGGAACTAAAACCCGAGTAGTGAAAAATCGAAGCAAGCACTGAACATTCGGAACAGTAACGGGAAATTTGGGATAATGTACAATCAAGTTCAAAGGAAATTATTAAGGGAATTAAACATGAGAAGGAAAAAAATGTATTAATCTTTCTTTTTAACAACCCCCAAATTTAAAAAAAAGGAGGAAGAAAAATTTATACATTTTTCTTCATTAAAGTAAAATTTTCAGGAAAAATCAATCTCATTTTTTAAAACAAATATTTAATTTGTATATCTCAATACATCAAATTCAAATTTTTATTTCAAGAAATTATAATTCAATGAAAGAAAACAGCCACTGTCATGTAATAATATATTCTTATTATTATAAATCTTATTTTTTAAAAATAAGATTTTTGTATGAAATTTTTTTTTTTCAAAACCTATAACAAAACCTCGTTTTCACTGGAATATGTGTTCCAAGTAAAATATACATTAAGGTATTTTGAAAATTTAGCATTATTTTCCTGCCATTAATAATTAATTTTGAAGTACTGAAAACTTATTTTAAAATTATCTCTACTCAATATAGCTAAAAAAAAATAATACTGTTTCATGAAATTTACTTTAGAATTTTTTTTAAAAAAAAGTACATCAATACTACTGATGATTGAAATGATTATAATACTATACTTTTTAATAATTTTTTAAAATTTTTTCAGTTTTATACTACAGAATTTCAAGTTTAATCACGTTTTAAGCATAGCTGAAATATGAATCTTATTGTGAACAATGTTTATAATGAATTTTGAGCAAAGTAAGAACAGAACTGAAAAATAAATTATCCCCTTTATATATTAGCTAAATCACAATATAAACATAATTTTAGACTATTTTTTAACTGAAAAATTATATGGAATTCAATTTTTGTTTTGTATAAGCTGAAAAGAATTTTAATTCTAAACAGTATTTAAAAGGCAATGCATGTAATTCTTACCATTTTAGAACAGTCAATTTGATATAGATTTAAATATATAAAACACAATTTTATTCCTTTACAATTAATATATATATATATATATATATATATATATATATTTCTAGTTATGTTTCTTAGAATCTGTTTTCTATCATTTAGCTTTGTGGGTAGCATAATTTTGTCTTATTTTTTTTCATTTAATTATACTATATATAAGAATTGCTCTAAATGAAAATATGATTTAATTTCAGCTGCAAAAGTTAAAATGATTTTGTAACAATAATCACATATTTCTCAATTTCTCTTTAGAAAAAATTTGCTAAACCTGATTCAAATGTTATAAGGATTAATAAAAATTTACTAAAAATTGCAAATAATCAAAAATATATCAGTAAACTAAAATATTTTACTCTTCTATTTTAAGTCTACAATATAGTTACAGTTCTACATTTGTTTTTCCAGTTTCATTTAATATTTTTTTAAAATTTTATCTTAATTTTTATTTTATAAACATACCATATTACTAATGATTTTGTATACAACAAATAAACAATAAAAACATATTTATATCTTAAAATTCAAACAAAAATGGAAAAAACATTGAAATTGCTCAGTAGTAAAGTTATAAACAATAAACGCACAATATTTATAATAGATTATTAGATTCACACATACTGAAACACACACTCAACACAGCATACTCAACAAAGTATATACAAAAAATACAATATATTGCACTTTTTTATTGTAATTATATTGAAAGTAGCCAATAATTCATAAAGAGCCAAATATAGCAACCCCAAAACAGAGGAATTTGAATTCCAATGCTGTAAAAAATAGGAATAGGTGCTGCCAACGAAATCGTGCATTACACGTCCGGCCTTGTTTTGTTCCTTTTATCTATCAGACTTATGGAAAATCCTAAATTAAGATTCAAGATAGAAATTTATTTTTTTACATTGGACGAAGCAGTTAATGCTTTGGAATGCAGATTTAATTTAATAAGTACTGACAGTAATTGTTTTCAATTTTTGTACAATATATATAATTTAAGAGATACCTTTAAAACTTTAATTAAAAATTGTTAAAATTTAGAAATGATGTTGACCGACGGAGAATCATTGGATGTAAACGCGCTTGATTGAGCAGATGATATAATGTCAATTTCAGCTTTAACAAGCAAAAAAAAAAAAAAAAAAAAAAAAAAAACACCAGATAAAGTTTTAAAATTTATTTCTGTTTTAGAATTTGCTCCAAATCTTGCTATTGCATTTATTTTACTTTCTTTGCTGTTAAGCTTCGCACGTGTAGATATTAGTTTCTCAAAATTAAAATTAATAAAAAATTTCTTGCAGTTCACAAATTCTAAAGATAGATTAAATGGCTTAGCTACATTGGCTATCGAACATGAAATAGCTGAACAAATTGACAGAAAGTTTTCAGAATTAAAAGTCAGAAAAAAAATATGTTTGGCTGCGTATTGGGGTATGATACTGGAATGATAGAATTTCAACCCTCGACTCCCTTCCCTTTAAAAATTCTTGCATACGCTACTACCAATGTCGTAGGTGTGGTGAGGTAAGGAAAAAGGTTATTATTATAACTTAAAAATAAATACGAAATATTTACTTACCTACAGAACTAAAATTTAAAAAAAAAACTTTTAATACCGCGTTTAAAGCAAAACGCAAGATACAAACTTAGTAATAATAGCCCCAAATATAATTATATCAGATCATACATTTATTATGAAACAGTTCTTAATGCATTCAAAAAAAGTGGTGCGAAGAATGCCACGCGATAGAAGTGAAACTTCTTTAGCGACGTTGGTCGTAAGTGCAGAGAAATACATCTAAATATATTAAACTGCTGGGCGAACTTATTAAATTCAAAATTCATAGGCAACCGTAAGCGAATCCCAAACTCTCAATCGCATAATTATCATTGCCATATAAAGCAAATGCTCTGGGGTCACTCCACGACGATCAACACGTCTTAATTCACTCGTGGCCATCATGTATGGTGTAACTCTAACTCCTTCCCTGAAGTTTCTAAAATGACCCAAGTAAATTGTTGGGAAAGAGAGCTCCTCAGCATGTTCATCAAATAGCAAGCTTCTTGGTACATTCGCTTCTCCAGGAGCAATACGAAGATATTCTCTTCATTCCATAACAACGTCTGTTGCTGGGCTGTAAGACTCTCTTCAATAGTTATATTTTCACTGATTTCATCTTGAAGAACTTGAGAAGCACTCTGTTTGAAATTGAAGAAACTATCCTCGATTGTAACATCATACATTCTGTACAGTGGAGTAGCTACTAAATATTGCAACTATGTTTTGATGTTTCTTTTAGTAACCAAACCCATCAGATAACTAGTTCTGTGAATTTTCCTCCGTTTGATGTGAACATTGACACAGTAATCATCATCAACATTCCGTGATAGTCGATTGACCATTGTATTGATGGATACTGGAACATTGATTATTTGCCCTAATATTCCAAACTAACCGTGTACATGTCTCAATCACCTAATTTGCATGAAAGGTATTCGCGGAGAAATGAGTCTTTCTGATACCATATCCAAAGTAGGAAGATGTGCTGGAATTTCTGGGTATACAAAACCATTATATTTTGATAAATTTGGTATACTTTTCCTATTTAAACTTTGTCGGCAACTGTAGCACGCTTTAACGTCTTCTAAATTAATTCCCTGTAAAATATTTTTATGCTCAGCAACAGGCCGTTCTCAAATCATCTCTAAATCATAATCTATCACAAATCGAACACCCATGACCGAAAGGATTATCAACGAATCGCTTTTAGAAATCTTTATGAGCATTTTTATGGGAATCATAGTCTTTGTAATGTAAGATAGAATTTATTATCGATTCACATGCATCAGTTCCAACACGTACTAGACTTGTTGAGGGCTCTGTACTTGTTGACTGCACAGGGTGGTTCACAAAGTCCGTATTAATCTGTGCTGGCATTAGATGAGTCTCAATAGCATCCCCATCATCAGTCATTAAACTAAGCATTAAGAGAATATTTTGCAATGTTTTTTTCCCGTGCTCGATATTCTCTCATGTACTCTGATCGAGATTTGGCAGAAGCGCTTGATAAATTTGCAGTATTTTTCTGTTTATTTTTTATCACTTTTTCGACTGGTCTTTCTGCTAGTTTTTCTTTTCTTTCACGAAACTCTTTCCCTATTTGTGCATTTGATAAAGGTATTCTGATTAGAATCAATAATAATTCAACGCAAATGAAAACTAAAAAAAAAAAAAAAATTAGCTGCCGAAAACATCACCATGTGGCCAGCAATCTAAGGAAATATTTTAAAAAGGCACGCTTTTGCTGCAAGAGCTATTTTGTCGACACCGTAACGCAAACATTGCAACACATATAACCGTTGACAAATGTCCCCTGGTCTGGTGAGAAAAGGGAGGGGGAGTCGAATAATTAGAAAGGCGGGCAATCATCCAACTTTTTCACGGATATGACGCAAGTCACAGGGTGTCCCCCCCCCTCCATCGAGCAAAACGAATCGAAAACCCAACCACGTGACGAACGAATGTAGAAAAGTTGCAGTTTCTTCGTTTCTACTGAAATGAACCCCCCCCCCACCCCTTGATCGCTGATCCTATTTTTAGCAAAGGCGAACCCCTCTCTTTTTTATTGCGACGATTTGGGGGAGATGGCGGGGAAAATCACTACTTCCGTTCGTTTTCTCCCTGTTACGCAAAACTTGGCAAATTTTCCATTCACTCCATGAGCATAAAAGTTTCACTTAAAAAAAAACAGTAGTAATTTTTATGTTTTAGTTTTTAATACATATATGTATTCTTTTCATACTTTTGCTAAGTGTTACTTTTCAGCCATTGCTTTGCTTTGAATTTGGGTCCAGAATCTGGCAATAACTTGTTTATTGTACTCAGATTTTGAGCGCGCTTTGCAATTTTTAGGTAAGTTGCCCTTTTCTCATAATGGGTTTAAATTTCCTATCCATTATTTTCAATTTTGCTCAGTATGATTAACAGAATGGGGGAAGGTTGGCTGGCCAAAAAACATGTTCAACCCCACTTTTATATAGAGAAATTTTTTCAAAAAAATTTTTGGTGAAAATGTCGAATCGGCCATTGGTCCGCCAAATTTTGAAAAATCGCTAATTTGGCGCGTTTTTACGTGTTGTGTTTCGGAGTAGCAACCCAACCACAACACGATCTAACTTCTACCTCACGGATACAAAAATTAAAAGGGTTACCAGATTTGTCGCACTTATCGATTTGGCAAGAACACACTTGACGGAATAAGTGGCCGATTCGACAATCCAACCAAATGTTTTTGTATATAAGCTGTCCTAAGTCAGCAATGTTGATAATACTGTAGCATCCATTCTTTTATATTTAACTCTGTTATTTTAATTTTTCATATCTCCTTTTAAATTCTGTTGTCTGGTTATCTTGCAATTTCAATTCTTTTTAGTTTTAATCATGTTTATTCATCTCTCTTGTAGAGAAATTTTGATTATATACACTGTTAGCTCCCTTTTTCTTCGCAAGGAATATCCAAGTTTTATATGTGTGCCTTTATGAACAATTTTTATCCGTTTTAATAATAGTTTTTATTTTACTTTGGGGAGAGGGGCAGCATTTTTCATTTCTGTCTGGGGCAGCAAAATTGCTAAAGCTGGCACTGTGACTACACATTATGTGTCACTTTCGTGGGCGGGACGTATTCCACCTTTAAAGAGACTCTAAAATCCTGAGAGGAGAGAGAGGTCACCAAAGCAGAGACATGATCTAACTTCAACAGTATCTCCAATTCCAGCCAGCATTGTTCCAGGTCTCATTTAACTCGGCAAGAATCTGTGCACTCTACAGCATTGCCTGTAACAAAACATTATTGCACCTGCATAGATTCGCGGCAAACTCAATGCTCTTAAAGGTATGGCTTACAAGCATTATGGTCCGAGAGCTGAAAATCTTATCCAATTAATTAATAATAGTATCTGTAGCACCTTTTTTTATACATGTCATATAATAAATAAATGGTCTGACATTCAGTTGAAGCCTTTTAATGTAATACAAACCAAAGCCCTCGGAAATGCACTAGGTCTTCAGCAATGGACACCAAATATTGTACTAATGAAACTGGCTGGACAAGAAATTCTCTCAGGCAAAATCAGAAGACTGGCAAATAAATTTTTCTTCTCTCTCAAATCTCCAATCAAACCTTTTCTCCATTATATAGCAATAATCCTGATTATCTGAATTTAAAAATTATGAAGGAGGATAAAAATAATATTGTTAGCATACTTCTCACTTTAAATGCTAATAGTAACCAAATCATCACAATCCCCAGAATATCATCCTTTACAATTCTCCATGTAAAATATATACCAATAACTTCAAATTTCAGGAGAAAAAGTTACCAATTCAAGCTATAAGGGGTTTATTTGATGAAACAATAGAGCATGATTTTCTGGACTTCCAATATAATAGCCACTGATGCATCGAAAAACGATCAAATAACATCCATAGCTGGTATAACAGAAAATCTCTCTTTTGCTTATCGAATAAATCACAATAATTCTATTTTTACTGCTGAAGCATTGGCTATTTGCCAAGCTTTAGATGATCTGACTGTTTCAAACAAAAATCTGCTAATCTTATCTGTTAGTCTCTGTTCTCCATGCTCTTCAAAATTATCCTATTAAATCACAGACTAGCTAGCAAAATTTACATACAATCATATTATACCAATAAATTGATATTACTCTGGACACTCTAATATACTATGGAATGAGCAGGCGGATTATCTCGCAAGATCTGTCACGGAGTCTGACGTTTATATCGACTGGATTGCTTCAGAAGACATCAGTAAAAAAATATATCAAGAGAGATTTAAGAAAACAAATAATAATTTTTATTTAAGCAAGTATTATGAAAATTTGGGCAATATTATAAACATTGGCATCATCTCTAAATGGACAAATAATAGAAGAGAAGAAATTTTACACACTCAAATCTTACCCCAGGGCTTCTTCAAAAATTTAATTTAACGGATAATGCAATGTGTAATTCTTGTAATCGTTTAAATGACTTGGAGCATATTTTATTAAGATGCGTCAGATACACTCAACCTCAAAATCACCTTAAAGCTTTTCTCAAAATTGATCCTGGTTGCAATATCACCTTCAGAGTTACTAGAGAAAGCTATATCAAACAGATCAACATTCCGATTTTTTATTCAGAAGATGAAATATTTTGACATTAACTAACCTAGTGATATCCGTTAGTTTTGTTTGGGATAATAGCCTTTGTTGCTCCAAATCCCAAATAAAGATATTAACTGGCTGTCAAGATTCACGCGTTTCAAATTTTGATGAAATGTGGCCATCAACTGTCAATTTCTCCGCTTGAAAACACCATGTTTTATTTTTAATCACATTTCTTTGAAATATTTTTAATATTTATTTTTATATTTTTTTTATATTTGAAAATTATCCGGATTTTTCTACTTGGGCAATGTTCTTTGAATCCTTGAATACATTTTTAATTTATTGTCATCTTGTAAGTTTAATAAAATTAGTATCTAAATTATTTCTTATATGGAAGTTGCATTTTATAATTGGAGTTTAAATTCTTCATATATAAAAAGTATTGCATCGAGATTGCCCCTGTGAATTGCACAAATCCTTTCACCCTTAGATTTAAAAACGGGGCAAAATAACCCTAAAAAAACCTTAAACTTATTTACCTAATGCAAATTTCTCTTTATTTCCCATATTCTTAAGTAATTCTCTGCATTTATAAATCTAAAGTATGACTTTAAATTATTACTTGTAAAAATAGTAAATCTTTTCAAAAAATGCTTCTCTTGGGATCATATTTCCTTTTTTTTGAAAATATTCTAAAAAGAATTAAATAGAGAAGACAATAATATATGTTTGTTGAAAAAAATTTTAATGCATTATTTTATTTGTACAGAGATAGAATTTCACCATGAGTAAACGGCGAGTAAAATATTGTTGCGACATGGACAGACCAGTTCTAATTTCTAATTTTGAAAAAAGAAAATGGATTCGTGTTCGTCCAGAAGAAGATTGGAATGTTTATTGGTAATTTTATTTTATTTATGTTTTAAATTTAAATAGTTACTTGAAATTTTTGTCACATGTTTATTTTTCTCTGTATAAATATTTATCTTTTATCTAGTTCAGAATCTTATGTAACTTTTAAAGTCCAGGCCTCTATTTTTTTTTAAAAAAAAGAAAGAAACGAGTCTTAAAGTAGTCGCAAATGATGTGTAACATCTGACTTGTTATCATGATAAATATGCAATAGTGACTTAAATCCTGAAAGAAATGAATCGGTTATGACTGGAAATAATTTTCTATCGAATAATTACATCTTTAATGAAA
This sequence comes from Trichonephila clavata, assembly GCA_019973975.1. Classification (NCBI taxonomy): domain Eukaryota; kingdom Metazoa; phylum Arthropoda; class Arachnida; order Araneae; family Nephilidae; genus Trichonephila; species Trichonephila clavata. Next base: position 15,164 of record BMAO01019467.1, read on the forward strand.
ATTTTATTTAATTAACACAAGGAGTAATGCAGTTTTTTATCATAAATATTTATTATTGTTCAATTTGGGGAAGAGCGGAGACAACAGATTTATGAAAACTAAAGTATGACACATATACTTGTGATTTCAAAGTATTTAAAAATTGTTGAAAAACGGCGTCAATAACTGTACTACTGTTAGTTGTCGAAACATTTCGATTAGTGTTCATTTCGAGCTTGAGTTCATCTTTCAGAAAAGCTATGAGTGGCTCAACCTCTGGCAAACTGAAGTTAACATTAAAATCACCACTCAAATTCATGGGACGCGAAGTTTTTTTTTAAAAAGAGTAGAATCATCTTTGGGATACGGTAAAAGTACAAAATGCAGGAAATCTTTTATTTTTTTAACTGTTTGATTCGGAGAAATGTATGCGACCACCAAAATGACAAGACTTGCTAGTATGTGCGGTAGGCGGATGTCTTAATTGCTACTACAGTTGGACCCCCAGACGAGGGTAGCGAAGAGACACTGTCAAGTGCATGCTTAAAAATTAGAAATATTAGAGAAAATCAAAAATACCCGTTTACTTAATTAGTTAGTTTTTTTTAATCGAGAAATCTTTTTTAATCACAATTAAAAATATTATATTGACAGTGACAGGAATTAACCTCAAAGTATGAAAATTATTTGCACTTAAATATTTATTCAAATAATTCCATGTTACTCCTATTTTTTTTAAGAATGATGAGCTTTGTCACACCCTAACAGGAAATATAATTGTTAATATATAGTTTACACATATATAAATATATCCTCAGATTTCACACACAACGAGTCCTGAGACTTTGAGCATAAGAATCACAAGTTTATTCTTGATGATGTCTAATAAGACTTGCTGGTATGTGCGGTAGGCGGGCGTCTTAATTGCTACTACAGTTGGACCCCGAGACGAGGCTAGCGAAGAGACACCCCCAAGGCGCTGAATTGGTCAAATCAAACAGCGCGCGCTTCCCCCGACTTCCTGTTACGCATTTCCGTCCCTTTTCACGAAATCATTTCAACAAATATCCAGCAACCGAGAGTAAAGATGTTACACATCAAAAAAGACACTAGTTGCTGCAAAATGTATATTTTGTCAAGTCTTTTGTTGTTGCTTGAAAATAATTATGTAGAATATTTGAGAAAAAAATTGACCGTATCTTCACCAGTAAACAATAATTTTGCTCCATAAATAATATATTGAAATTATGATCAAATTATTTAGCATGCTGTAAGACTGCTATTCTTAATATGTTGATGCACCATTTAGGACATATAGGGACCATGTTTTTGTGTATTTTCTCAGTTGTTGCTAGCATGAACGTTGGCAATATTTTAAACTTACAGTTGTTTTGGGGTAAAAATTCATCAAACATTGGCATATGACTCAGAAACAAGTTTGTTGACCCAACATAGATAAATTTTAAGACCTCTGTGTGTGAATGAGATGCTATGCCTTGAGTACCAATTCATGACTTGGAGACGAACAATATGCCATCAATCAATAATGATATACCCTTAGCAGCATTTTTTCCCAAGGCCTTAGGGTAAAAGACGCTGTTGAAACAGTTTGTATTCTTTGTTACTCAACTAATTCTAAATTCTCATTTGTGTGGCAAAATACTTGTAAAATGTAGTTAATAATGTTACAAATTAAAATGGCATTAAATTCAGACTGATTTAATTATACTTGAAAATAACATCTATTTTTAATACCAACTACTGGTATACGTTGGTGTGTTTTCTACATTTTGGCTCCCTCAGGGGGCTCACCTTCTTTAGGTGAGTACGGGTGTCACAGTCCTGAGGTACCCTAGTGATCTTTTCCTTTTCCCACGGGGTTTACTGTCTTTGGTAAACACGGGCTTCACGAACCCGGGGTACCCTAGTGATCCTTCTCTATTTTCGACCCTCTTTCTTGTCATTCAATTCATTCTTTCTTTCTCTTCCCATCTAGACCACAGATGTTAAAACAAATGTTTGGCGCAGTATAGCCGAAATCGGCTCTTGCGCCAATAAACCCCAAAATCACTCACTCACTACATTTTGGCATGCTTTGCTTAATTCTTATAACCAATAAGTAGTATCAATTTTAGAGATTTTTCTTTACTCAGTCATATTTTGGTTCTTGCATATTATCGCAACAATTGACAACTCTATTAATAACTTGCCAAGTTGGCAAACCCGATTTTTTCTATGTGTTGTACATGCTGAATTGGCTACCATGTGCTTAATTTCATGTAATGTCACCAATAGGTGGAGATAATATGTAAGTACCCATATTTTTCTGTTATACTAATATATTTAGGGGTTATGTATTGTATTAAGGGATTTTCTTTTCAAATTATTTTTAAATGAAGGTTAGAAATAATAAGAGTTTGAACACAGTACTAATTCAATTTTTTCGAAATTGAAATAGATATAAAAAATAGAAACATATTCAAGTTATATATTAGTTTCTTTTTTCCTCCACAGTTCTCATAATTAACATATAAATCTTATAGTTCCTTCTTTGTTGTAACTCTTCATAATTTGATATTCCATGGGAAAAATTTGGAAGTTTCTTTTGATTTATTCTATTTTAAATATGAGCTTTAGAACCAAAAGTGATATCAATGATTTATTTTTATATTCCTATAAAGAGAAATATTTTAATTCCAAAGTGGTATTAATGTTAAAATTAAAGGCCTTTATTGTATAAAAAATATTACTATGTAATTTGTTATAATACACAAAGTTGCATCAGGATAATTTGTTATGAGGGGGTTATTTTAAATTTTAATGAGGTTCAAATATTTAAGATTAAAATTAACAGAAATTAAATATTTAAGATTAAAATTAAAAAGCTGCATACCTGCTAAAAAAATTGAAGATTGTGCAAATAATATTTCATTTGTACATTTTTTTTTGTAAAGTTCATATTGTTACAATAAAATAATATTATAGCTTGTTAACTAGAATGAATGCTGTTAATGAACCCTGCTAATATAATTGAACTGGAAGGGAATATAATAGGAGTTTGTGCCTCTGTCAAAAAGGCCAGTATTATACATTCAGAAATTGATGTCTTATATGCCAGAGTGCTACATGGGTGTTATTGCAGCTCATGGAGGATCTACTAAATATTGAAGTGATCCTTATGAGTGTGTAAACATTTAAGTACATGTAATATGACTGCATTAACTGCAAATTTTGTACATCAATTATTTTGCTCTGCATTTTGTACTAATTTTCATTTTTCTGTGTTATTGAGTATAAAAATAAATTATTATTCCCAGAAAAACTTATGTTTGTGATTAATTACTTTAGTATTATTTTTTTATAACAATACGAGCTTCACATAAAACATACACATGAAAAATATTTGTATGCTTTTTTTATACATGATGCAGATTTTTGTTCACTGTATATATAAACTTATAGATGTTATGTCTCAGTAACTTATCTTTAGATATTGTCTTTATTAATACCTTTTCCCGTTTTTAAATATATATTACTAAGTAAGAATTGTGTTACCCTTTGTTTTCTGAAATTAAATATTTTTTTTATAGGTCTTCTGTTTTGACTGTACGGAATATTTTTAAAGTTGAAACTGGATATAGGTTATCGGATAATCAGTGAGTTACATCATAAATTTTTGGGAAAAAATTTGACTATTTTGATTAAAATAATTTTAATAATATTAATGAATTTTAATAATGATAATTTAATTTTAATTAAAATTATTTTTTTCCTTTTCCTATAGTAATCACACAATTTTCTATTTCAAATACATTAAATATCTTACAAAATCTATTTAATTCATAAAAAAAATCTGAACTTTTTTAAACAATTTTTTATTGCTTAGCAAGCAAGCTTTCTATTCTCTAATCAGCTCTTATTTAATAAATTTTAGCATAACCTGTTTCATGAATATTTTTTATAAAAGATAGAATATATTTGACTGCTTGAAATATTTGTTATTTATTTAAATTATATTATTTGTAAAAGCTTTTTTTCAATTTGTGATATTTTAAGGAAATTTCTTAAATTTGAATTTTTATAAGCAATAAATTAAATGATTGCTAAAAAGTAGTTTGTTATTAGAAAAAAAATATATGGTAGGAATAAATTTGTACTATTAAGCAAGTTGCAAAAAATTCCTCATAAATTTTAATTTTAGAATTTTTTATCTGCCATCCAGATTTTTTTAAAAAAAATATATTGAATATTTTGGTGTAAAATTCTGTTTTTGAGGAATCAATAATTTATAGAACTTGGACTTTGTCTGCAAAGCAAATGGGAATTAAATTAATAATTATAGAGTTCATTTGTCACTTTTTGACTTCATTGAACTTAACAACTCAATGAGTTGTGTATATATTTTATTTAAATATCTTTTGTAAGATTAGAAATTTGTATTTTCTAAAATGTTGGTTGAGAATTACAATTCAAGCATTAAAATTAAAATAGTTTGTCTCTAACTCTTATCTTTTTATTTTTAAAATTTTCTTACACTTCCTATCTTTTATTGAAATTTAACTGGTGTATATTTAATTCTGGTCAACCTTCTATAGAACCATAACTAGTTTAACTATGATTTCATATTGCAATACAATATTTTCTTTTTATTTAATTAAATTTAATAATTTAATTTATATTCTAACAAATTTCATGATCTTTCCTGTATTATGAAACCTGTCAAAATGTTTTAATAATAATCATTAAAAAAAGCTTAATACCTTTAAAAAATTAACTAATTTGATTAAATTTTTTCAGAATTATTAATCACTTCCCAAATTATTATGAATTAACGATGAAAGACCTGATGATGAGAAATATCAGGAAATACAGACGAGAGCTAGAAAGAGAAAATAGTCCTTTATCTGTGAAAGATGAGAATGGGAAATATGTACATTTAGGTTGGTTTCCTATACTTTTTTTATGTTTATCAAAGGAAACAGTTTAAGAATAATATTTCACTTATATTAATGCAATTTTTTTCCTTATTTTTGGTAGATTTTATTCCAGTTACCTTTATTTTACCTGCCGATTACAATATGTTTGTAGAAGAATTTCGTAGAAACCCTTCAAGCACTTGGATTATGAAACCTAGTGCAAAATGTATGCATTATTTTTCAAAAGTATTTGTATTTGTTTTTATAATAATGTGTATTCATCATGTTTATTGAGATTTTTTTATTAATTTTTATAGTACAGTCGGACCTTGATTTACTGAATCCCAGTTTAACGAATTTTGCAATTTAACGGATTTTTCTTTATCTCCAACTTTAATGAAGGCAAAAAACTCTGTTTAATAAATAATAAACCCTGTATTAACAAATGTTTCCTATGGCTGAAAATCTTTTTTTTATTAGTTTATATTCGAAAAAATTAAATTGTTTCAAATAACATTCTTTTTGTTAACAAAAAAAGACTTTTTGTAAGCAGCAAGTTTCAACTTGAAAGGGTGCAGACCAGGGGTCGGCAACTTTTTAATTGTGGCGTACCAAATTAATCTACCAATATGATTCAGTGTGCCATGCAGTAGGACATTTTTGAAACAGTTTAATTCCTACAACAATGCATGCAGAGTTAAAAAATAGAAATAAATTATACAGATTTACAGTTTTATCATATATTATTTTTGCATCATTTAAAGATATTTCTTAACATAAAAATAAATGCACGGAGCATAAAATATAACTACTTCTTCAACAAAAAAACCAAAAAAATATTAAAATTATACGTATATTATGTATTTTCAAACATGTTTATTGAAATAAAAAGATAAAGAAAATTTTAATGCAAACCTAGTGCTTGCACTGTTCAGCACTTTCATATCTCAAAATCCAGAGTGTAATTTGTTATTTTCAATTTGACATGATTCTGAGCATTCCGTTGTAAAACAGTTTCTTTTTGAACTCAAAATATTTTTCACATGAGGAACAATCCTTTACTTAGATTTGTAGAACCAAAAAAAAAGTATCTTACTTAGATATGTAGTAGTAGAGTACATGCAGTTTTCTCTCTTCAAACAATTAAATATCACCAGCAATGATATTCAACAATTTACAAAATTGTTGTAAATTTATCGTTAGAGTTGTCCTTAAGTTTTTTCATAATTCCATAATTATGAAGATGCTTGTCAAATAAGGTTTTACAAATTTTTCAACTTATCAAAAATTGACAAATTTCTAGAGTTGTGCAGAGTGCCATTGAGAATTGTATTGCCTTTCACAGTTTGTCGATCCCTGGAGCAGACCAGTATTAAATTTTGCTGTTGCAGATGAATCAAGAGTGTAATCTATCATGTGAGTTTTGAATAGGACAGGCAATTCCTTTCTTATATCAGCCCACTCCACAAAGCTGGGGATATTTAACGATTATGCTACATTTGAGGATGGACTGCCTATCTGGGCAACTGAAGTCGAGAAAATTGTTGACTTATCAGAGCCAATGAATAGCAATTCTGATGCACAAATTGATATTGAAGCTCCCATTAGAACTGTTACATTTTCCAATACTTTACATTGTTTGGAAACTGAAAACGTACCTTTTGCAGCAGGATGTAAATGACGTAGTATTCTCTTTTCTGCATAAAGTCAAAAACGAACTTTTGAGTCATGAATAAAAAAAAGTCAGTATTTAAAATATATAATTAATATTTTTAGCTGTTGAATAAAAAATATGTTATTTCAAACTGTGGATATTTTTGTGTACTTGTTTATAAAAGAATTCTTAAAAGGTAAATGGAAAAAATTTGTATTTTGTTTATTCCCAGTTATAACTAATAACCCTGAATTAACAAAATAAATGTTCAGTCCCAATGAATTTGTTAAATTGGGGTCCGGCTGTATTGATTTTTGTTTTGGATCTAAAGTTAAGTTTCTTTTTAATAGCTCAAGGTGTTGGAATTTTTCTTATAAATAAACTTTCTCAGTTAAAGCGTTGGTCCAGAGGTACAAGGTGAGTTTCAAAATTTCTCTATGTTAAAATGCCATTAAATTAGGGAAGTGATTTACCTTTCATTAGAAATGAAGAGAAAATCAATACATTTTTACCTTTGATAAAAAAAAGTATTGATTTTCTTATATTTTGATTTATATTTTTATAAAAGAATATAACTTCTTAACTATAATATTACTATACTTGCTGTTATATTATTAATATGTAAATTTTTATTGCACAGACCATTTTTTTTTGTGAACATTTTAATTTCAAAAGTACTTTTTTATTTTTTAAGGTTTTAGAAATGAATTAATTTATGCACAAAATTAAAGATTTCATGTTGAAAATGGAAGGTGATTTTTTACCTATTAATTTGATTTAAATTTTGCTTTTATAGTTTTAACCCAACTGCTGTGAAAGAACGTTATGTTATATCTCGGTATATTGACAAACCACTGTTAATTGGTGGGAAGAAATTTGATTTAAGGATTTATGTGTTAGTGACATCCTTTAGACCTTTGAAGGCATTCATGTATGTATTTTTCAGATATCAATATATTTTCTCCTTAAGACTTTTTTGAAATAAGTATAATAAGATTTAAATAAATGTATGTAAACTCTCTATACAAACATGACACATTAATAGTATTTTAATTTTTGAAAACATTTCCAAATGCATTTAATGTCTAGTGTAACTGATCATACAAAATAACTTTCCTCTGATTTTTTTTGAGAACTACTAATAAAATGAAAATCAAATGAAGTTTCTTACAATTGTATTAAAGAAGATGATTTCACACACCTATTATAAGAACTTGATTATTAACAGTAATAAATCAGAAGTATAATCATGTTAAAAATATATTTTAAAATTTAAAGGTATACAAATTTGATTTATTTCAATCAATTCATTGATACTAACATAAATCATCATTGTATAATGATGTAAACCAATTTCCCATTTTTAAATATGTAATCTAACATATTTGAGTGATGTCGATGCAGAGTTATTAATAGTGAATTGAAATTATGATGGAAGGGGAAAAAAATTATTGTACACATAAAGGCTATCTATATGTGCATATTTATTTAATGAAGAGAATTTCGTTGTTTTTTGTTTTTAAACTATGAAGTGAAATCTATTCAAAATTTTATTTTCTATATATCGCATAGCTACATCTCATAATAATTGACTTTTCTATTTAGATATAGATTGGGATTCTGCCGATTTTGTCATGTGAAATACTCTGGAAGTACTAAAGAGCTCGGTAATATGTTTGTTCATTTAACAAATGTGTCTGTTCAAAAGAAAGCAGTAAGTATTGCAAATAGCAATTGTTTATTTTTTTACATAGAAAGCAAACAGGAAAGGATTAAAAAACAAGCATTATCAAAATGATAGAAATGAATAGGAAATGTTAAGCTGCATAAATTTCACTTTTCAAATTGAAAATTTGTTTATTTTGCTTTTAGAGTTATATCAAAGTTGTAATATCTTTTTTTTGAAGCATTTTGTATATTTTAGTGAGGAGAATGATTTTATTACAAAATAGAGCACACACACACATATATTTTCAAAGATGGTCTTACCATAAAATTCAGTGTAAACTGTGGTATAACATGCACCTATACTTTCAAGCTGCCCTTTTTGAAAATTTTTAGATATATTTGTGGTATAAAATGCCTCCACTCTTTTAGGGAGGGATCTGTAATGTACATGTGCTATGCTCTTATATTTTGAAATCATTTATTCAAGGTTTTATATTAAAGCTTTTGAATAATAGTGTGTGTATTTCTAGAACTATAACCCTTTAAGTTCATTAGAAATGTCATTTCCTTTAAATAAACGTTTTTTGATATATATAGAAGTCTAGTTTTTTAACACGCTTTTATAAGTTTCACTTGCATGTAACGGAATCTTAAAACTCGATTTTTACCCACTTAAAAAGATCGGATTCATTCGAAATTTTGCACACTTGTCAAGGACCGATGACAATACAATAAATTCATAATTTTGTTCCATTGTCCTTTTCAGGATCGTCAGGAATAAGGATAATCAGATTTGGCGACAGTTCCACATACCACTTCCAGATTTGGCGACTTATTGCATATATCATTTTTAAATTTGGCGACAAGCTCCATATACCATTTTCAGATATGGCGACTAATTTCCTGCATCATTTCCAGAATTGGCGACTAATTTCAAATTTAACGACTAAAAGAATAAGGTGTAACCCAGAAGCGAGTGTTTTGAATTTAAAGCTAATTATATGCAGGAATAAAAAACACTTGTGATTAATAGAAATAAAACAAACAAAAAAAGTGTTCTGTATCTGAGAAAGTGGAGGGTGGGTGGGTGTTAGCAATTTTTTACCATAATATAAAAATTTTTCTGAAAATGAAAATAAAATAAAGGCTCCTCATGTGAAAAAATAATTTATGTTCTAACTGCTAAATATTTTTATAAAGCAATACATTTAGGTGATGATGCGAATTAACATGAAAGGAACACGTTTAAAAGGTGAAAAAAGGATTGACACTTAATATTGCCATGTTTTTATTAACTCGCTTTCTTTAATGTCTGTCCGGGTGGAATTTTGTAATTGATTTTAAAATGTGTGACTTTCCGAGGAGCTAGAGACTTGAAATTTGGACCATAGCTCAGAAGCGAATGACAATGCATGAAAATGTGAAAAAAGAAAACGAAAAGGAGGAATTTTATAATTTTTAGTCCGCTATAAAAGCATGGAACATTAAAAAAATTTTAAATTCGAATGTTTCCTTCTTAACACACTTTTATTTGTTTGACCTGTTCAAAAGAGACGGAATCTAATATAACGATACGGGACTCATCCGAGGCCTCGTCAACAGAGAGAATAAATACACTTCAGACCCGCTAATTAATATCCATTGAAGAGCAAGACTAATTCCCCAGCCACGTAATTCCAGCTTCAAATATCAAGTGGTGGCTGAGGTAACCAAGTGGTCTAGGCATCGGATCATGACTAGCGTGTCATGAGTTCGATCCCAGTACCACTAAAGACCTGCTGTGTCGGTGAGCGTTGCACGTTAAATCTGTCGAGAGCTCAAACATCCTCCCGTTGGCGTGGTAGTTAGGAGAGGGGTGCCAGCTCAGGTGTCGTCCGTGTCACTTGACCATGGTTCAAAATTACGCGGACTGTCGCCAAAAGCCCTCGTGTTGCTAAGACAGTGCGACGTTAATATTCACTCACTCATTCAAATATCAAACTCAAGGATAAATTCTACAATGAATAAATGATAGTTTAAGAAACACGCTTTTATTGTAGTTCGAACTAAAAAATGAAAAATAAATTACAGTTTGGAAAAAAGTAAACACGCTTTTATACTGAATCGAACTAAAAAGTAGAAAAATAATTTTTAATAAAGAATAAAATGATTAACCAGAAAATGAATGTCATTGGGGTAAAAGCGTCGGGTGTTCTATAAATGTATCTCAATTGTTATAATTTCTAACTTCTATTCCGAAATGCTGAATTAGTGTAAAAATGTAGTACAAAACACCCCACGCTTTTATCACAATGACATTCATTTTCTCATTAATCATTTTATTCTTTATTAAGAATTATTTTTCTACTTTGTAGTTCGATTCAGTATAAAAGCGTGTTTTTAATTTTTTTTCAAACTATAATTTATTTATATTTATCTCTTTTTTTGTATTTTTAAAGGTCTCATTTTGATACCCAGTGTATAACACACAACTATAAATTTCAATTCTATATTAACTGTTAAAAGTGTGGATTATATGCCAGATTATACAGTATATTCTAAACTTAAAGTTTTCATAATTGTTTTTTCAGCATGGAGATATATTTTGATGGGAGGGAGATTAGAAATATCTATAATATATTGTTTATGAGAGATGTGTGTGAATTTATGAAATTATATTGTGACTGAAGTTAACATTAATGATAAATATTATGTAGTGATTACTTTTATAATTATTTTAGGATGAATATAATAGTGTGCATGGTGGCAAATGGTCAATTCAAAACTTAAAACTATATCTTGAAGGGACAAGAGGACAGGAGGTATGGTGTAGTTTTAATATATATATGGTGAATTTTTAAAATTTTTTTATGTCAGTTTTCAAATTGCTTTTTTCTATAGATTCACTTTATAGTTAGTTTAAGTTTTTTTTCTTCTGATTTCAAATATTTTTATATCTAAATTTAACATGTATTGCATAGGTATTATTATTTCTGTTTTTTTATACATGCATTTTCATTGTTAATTTAGAATTTATACTATTTTTTCTTTTATTTATTTGTAAATTTTTTTCTCATTTTGATGTGTTGTGCAAAAAGTCTTTATATAATCAATATTACAAACTATTTAGAACTGTTTGTTCAGTCTTTTTATATGTGCCTTTTTGATACATGGATTTGTTTATTTGTAATATATCAAATTCAAATGTTTAATTATACCTCAGGCAATTTGCATACACATGCACATATGCACTTACACAATATTTTTATAACAGGATATATTATTTTCTTTTCCACTTCCAAAGATTTAGCAACAGAAAAAACAATATTTATGACGCCGAATTGTCTTCAGCGTTGAGTAACAATGTTGTGTTATCAGTTTTAATAAAGATTCCAGTCAATATATGCAGAAAAATATGATGGAAGGATATATATTTATATTTTTATACAGAATAGAGTAGTAGAATATGTATTGGTATGGAAGTTTTCCTGTTTCCAAAAAAACATTAATTTTAATGCTAAAGAATTATTTGAAGAAAGGGACAACAAATTGCTTTAGTTATTATTGTATTACATAATTTCATATCAATTCTTAATGAATGAATATTTATCTTTATAGGTAACTGATAAATTATTTGATAATATGCGGTTTCTGATTCTACATTCCTTAAAATCTGTAGCAGTAAGTATTGAAATGTAATTTGCAATTGTTAAATATATTTTTTATTTCATCAGATATTATTCTGCTTGTTCTGATAAACAAATCTATATACATTGTGTTTTTTTTTTTTTTTTCAGTCTGTAATGGCTAGTGATCGCCATTGCTTTGAATTATATGGGTAAATTGAATACTTTTATTTTTTTTATATAATTTATGTAGAGACAATTCTTAGTCATAATTCTTTGAAGTATGGATTCAAAAAGATACTGTAAAATCTGGCATGTAATGCACACCTATACTTTCAAGATGTAATTTTTTACTTTTGGGTTTATTCAGTGTATAACATGCACACCTTTTTTTACAATGGAAACTGAAATGTACGTGTGTGGTGCTCATATATTTTCAAGTAATTTATTCCAGGTATTATTTCAGGATTTTGAAAAAATAGTATACTTCTAGAGCTACAACTCCTAGGTATGTCATTTCTTTTAAATAAACAGTATTCCATTCTGTGTAGAAGTTTAGTTTTTTTTTATGCTCATCTTTTTGTTTTATTTTTAAAGCTAGCATTTTTATATCCCGCGTATAATATGTTCAGTCTTATTTTTTGTGCTAAAAGTGTGCATTATACGCCGGATTTTATGGTATATGGATTCAAATTAAAATCATTATTTCTGTAATTAAAACATGAATAATTATAATTATGGCACTATGTTCTGATCCTGTACTTTGATAATCCAAATAATTTTATTCTTAATTTTGATATTTTTGAAAAATTCTTTTAGAAAGATGATTTAAATTTTGCAGCTAGATAAGTTAGCAAAACTGTGCCATCAGTGCCTAGGATCTTCAATCTGGAAGAGGTATTTTAAGTAGCAGTGAGTACAAAAGGGATCCAGATTTTGTTAAAAGAATTTTAAAGAATGATTTAGCAGAAAGAATCAAATTCAAAAACAGTGATGTAAGTTAGAGAAGCTGAAACTGTGTATTAAATTGAAGTTGGTCAGAATATAAACTCAAGCTTAAAATTGACGTGTAATTTATCAACTAAAAAACTAATAATTTGAAGAAAAAGTTTGTTCATGGTAGCCTAATAGTTATGGTCACAAGCTTGTGGCTGGTGTGTCAGGAGTTTGGGCCCTATTGAAGACCTGTCGTGTAGAGGGTTAAATCTGTTGCTCAAAGTCTTCTCATTGGCATAGGGGGTAGTTTGATGAAGGGTGTGTCATCTCAGGTGTTGTCACTTGACCAAGGTTCAAAATTACAGCATCCATTTCAAATAGCCCTTGTATTACTTTATAGTGTGACATTAATAAACACTCTCTTGCTCACCTGAGAAAATGTTCATGTTACTGAAGTTAAAGTTTGAAAATTTGATGATTTAAAAAACTAGTTATCCTTTTGGAATCGATTCGACTCTATTGACAAATATGAGGATATTGCTCTTGAAAATAAATTTCAATATTCTCTGCAAGATATTATCTTTGATTCCTGAGCAAGAGAAGTAGTGGAAAGTTTCCCACCAACAGGGTAAAACTATACAAAAGTTGTGGATAGTTTAAAATTCCATTTTGGAAAAGATGTTTTGGTGGAAATTAGTATCAGAGAATTATTGAAAGCAATCATTTCTGTACAATCTAACCAAAGATTATTTCAAATACCCCTTTATATGCAATGAATATGTAGATTCAGAATACGAAGAGCCTAAAATCTTTTGTTGATGTAATTAATATAATATTTGATAATGATTAAAGCTAACATCGTTAAGGTACATTTAACTGCTCAGCTAATACAGAATTATATATATCTGTTGATTATTAGATGCTGCTTTAGCAGTCCATACTTTTCTTGTCTTTTGAAATTTTGATTTGTAATTACAGTTTCGTTTTGTAGGTATGACATAATCATTGGAAATGATTTAAAACCGTGGCTGATTGAAGTAAATGCATCACCTTCTCTAATTGCAACAACTGCTAATGACAGAGTTATGAAACAGAAACTTATAGATGATATACTTAATATTTGCTTAGAAAATGGAGAATATCCTAGGTAAATTCATTTACAATATGTTTTTACATTTTGCCTATGTCTTGTTAAAATATGATACATAATAATGGGCTATTGCAGTTATTTTTTTCTTGCTTGGCAAAATATTTGTTCTTCATTTGTGTTTCAAATACTTGTGATATTTATGAACCTAATACAATGGAAACTCTACCTGTCAAATGCAGGCCTTAGTCAGTATGTAATTTTCTATTAGAGGAAATGTGAGCGTGGTAGCCTAGGGGTCAAGGTCACAGACTTGTTGCTGGCGTGTTATGAGTTCAAGCCTAGTGGTGCTGAAAACCCGATGGCCATGATGGTGTAGAGGGAGCCATTGCATGTTAAATCGTTTTTCTCAATTATTTTCCCATTGGTGTGGTGTGGACATTAGGAGAGAGGGAATGCCAGTTTAGGTGTTGACCTCATAATTTGACCATGATTCAAAATAACAAAGTCCATTGCGAACAGTCCTGTTGTGTCCTTCCCGAAGGAAAAATGAAACAGGTTGGACTTCTACACGATAGATGATGACACCACCTATCTCCACCTCCACAATTTAGGCATGAAACTGGAGGGGGGGGGAATATTCTCCTGCACCTGTGGTTTCTGCTGCGACCGCCCACAAGACTTTTGGACCCACTGATTTAAGGAGTGTGTACAAGGAGGGTATTTGGTGGCATCTCGAACCCAGGCCCTCTGGTCTGGAGTCCGATGTTCTAACCACTTTGGTTACCATGGCCAACCACCCTCCTGTAGCTTTGTAGTGCAATGTTAATATAACTCTTACTTATTACAAGAGGAAATAGTAGAAAAGAGGACGCAATCTGTTGGGTTACCATCTGTACAAGTATTTGACAATGTATGCTATATACTGTCTTAAATAGGTCGCAGTTTTTCCTATTTTTGCATAGAGGTATAGCACCTCAATGCAAAAATAGGAAAAACTGCGACCTATTTTTGCATTGAGGATATGATAGTTGGTTCCTGAAAATTTGTACAATATCTTGAATAAATTTTTTTTAGTGGGATGTAGACAAAAGAAATTACTTTAATATACATATAACAAATCAATTTATATAAATAAAAAAATCTTATAAAATTGTCCAGTTATCTATTTTATTATTAATTAAAAAACATTGTTATTTAAAATTTGATTATTTCTGCTTCAAAAAGTATTTTTTTTTTTTTTAGTGCAAAATGGAATAAGACTCCAGATGAATCAAAGCTTGGAAATTTTGAAATTTTGTAAGTTCTTCGTTTTCTTTTGCAATTTTTATCTCTATTTGAATTTTTTTAAATATTACATTATATTGATGGAAATAAAATTGAAAAATTCTTAAGATATACCACAAGATTTAGTTACAAGATTAAAACTACTTTAAAAAGCTAAAAATATTAATTAAAAAAAACTTTGAAATCTATGAGTTTTATTTTTTAAAATTTAGATGAAAGATATATATGAGGATAGTAAAAAAAATCCATTGTTTCGAAGCTGCTATTTATTTCTGTTTAATATCAATTTCCATTTGACAGTTTTTCTCAATTTTAATATTTATATTTAAAAGCACTGCAAATTTTTTTGTAAACGATGAAATTTTTGTCATCTTTAGAAGAGATCAAAATAAAATATAATTATTTATTTTTTCATAAGTGATACCATATCACACCATTCATTGGGTTCTTTTATTTCAATATAATTCTTGACTTTTGATAAGAGCTGGATATATTTTAATCTTTATCTTGCTGCTAAACTATACTGGGTGTTTCATAAATGAAGGGAGTAACTTTAAGGGGTGATAGTACACATCAAGAAGAGTAATAGTAAATAGGAAACCAAGTGTCCCAAACGTCTTCCGAAGGAGAAAGGCGCCATCAAAGTTTAGGGTCCTAAATTTCAAATGATGATAAAAAACAGAAAAATGGATCGATTCATTTGCGGTTTTCACTAAAATCATTCTTTAAATTAGTATTTTCTTTAAAAAAAAGGTTTTAAAGACAAAGTTAAAAAAATGCCGTTAGAGGGCGCTCTAGACTTTGGAGTACTGAACAAGTATTTTTACCAAATTACTAATTACAAAAACTACCTTTTACCAGTATTTTTTTTATATTTTGTTAAATGTTTACAAAAGCTTAGATTTTAACTTGAATTTTGAGCACAAAATTGAAAACCATCGGGAGCGGTTAAGTGGCGCAAATGTAACCGCGTTCAGGGGGGGGGGGGAATTGAAATGCTCGTATGTAATGATTAAAATGAAAAACGATAAAGCAAACTTTAAGAGGCGATAGTACAACACCAAAACAAGCAACATTCATCAAAGAAATCATACTCGTAATTTTAACCCGAAGGTGATAGAGGGCGCTGAAACAGATTTCGTTTTAAGAGACAAAAAACATTTACGTTATAAAAAAAAGTTTGATTAGAAATGATTACAATAGCTGTTCGAAACACGCGGTACAACGGCGAAGAAGGGATTCACGAACCCTGTTGTATGTCATGGTTAAATTATAAGCATAGTTTGACAAGTTGTCAGCAATCCAGGAATTATAGTATTACTTGAACGGCAAGCGATGTGGGCGTTTCAAATGTGCTGCCATTAAAGAAATGTAAACAAACCCGTGAGAATGGGGTAAAAATTGAGTGGAGTTGAGAAACAGCTTTTGCTGATGGCAGCTGTGCATTGGAGATCCGATCGTCGCTTGTTGTGGAAGTGATACAATATGTTAATTATATTAGTGTATAAATATATGGATCGCTACTGCTGTGAAATCGGTAGCAGTTGAGTGTTTTCTCAGCGAGCAGCTGACTCTATGCTGCACTCATGTTTTTGAGCAAGGTGCTCAGTTAAAATGTTTTTTTTAACTTTTTCATTGTAAAAATGTCACTGTAAATTTCATCTTCAATAAATGTGATTGTTCTCGTAATTCTCGTCTTTGATAAAAGTCCTCCACACCCGTTATTCAATTTTTAGATCCACTGTTAATAACCATGCTAATTAGTTAGTTTTCACACTTTAAAAATTGGAAGTGTAGAACTTAAGATAGAACGACAAACCCTCTGAAACACGCCAGGAGTATCGCGCACCTCTCCTGCAGCTGCCGAAAGTCTGGCGATGAGTTCTTCTGCAGATTTGATAGGAGTCTCATACATAAGACTCTTCAGGTGTCCCCATAAAAAGAAATCCAGGCATGAAAGATCGAGCGATCGCGCTGGCCAAGGGACAGGACCACCTCGCTCAATCCATTGATTTGGAAAGGTTGCGTTTAGATAATTTCGCTCCTCTGGCGCAAAATGAGCTGGTGCTCCATCCTGCTGGAACCACATTACTCGCCGGATACGAGGGGGAACATCTGTCATCATTTCCGGCAGCACCTGTTGCAGAAAGGTAAGATATTTTTTTCCAGGCGTTCTGGCAGAAGATAAGGTCCAAGTAGATGGTCACCAATTATTCCTGCCCAAACATTTATGGAAAATCGTCGCTGATATGCATGTGTAGAAGACGCATGTGGATTTACATCTGCCCATTGGTGGGAATTGTGGGTGTTAAATGTACATTCATCTGTAAAAAGCACAGTTGCACCAAAATCGGGATTTAGGGTGTTCTTCTGCAGATACCAGTGAGCAAAATCCATTCAACGAGGAAAATCCCTTTGAGTCAGTTCCTGGACTCGTTGGACATGAAAAGGATGCATACTTTCATCCTTTAGTACTCGCCATGTTGTGGAGGGTGATACTTCAATTTGACTAGCCACTGCTCGCGTGCTTGTATTTGGATGATCAGCCACCATATCCAGTATTTTTTCTTCCACAGCTACCGTTCTGTTAGACTTCACACGGCCTGCATTTGAACGTGCACCAAAAAAGGATCCTGTCTCACACAACTGTCTGTGCAAGCGCACAAATGTTTTATCATTGGGCAACCGCCTGTTGGGAAACTCTTTTCCGTACAATCATCGCGCCTCAGCACTATTCCCATTTGCAGTTCCGTAGATGAAGTGCATATCAGCCTTTTCTTGATTAGTGAAGGGCAACATCTTTCGTTACGTTTGTACCGTGATTTACACTTGCACACTCGGGTCAGTGGCTTTTATCTTAATAACAATTTGCATATGCGTTCTTCCCCATATCACAATTTCATGTTCTTCTTCCAGATACTTTCAGCTCTAATGCTTGCATGGATAAAATTTGAAGATGCTCTAACACGTTTGCGTTTGAATTCAAATCATGCATTTTCTAATCAAAGTTGATTGTTTTGGTGTTGTACTATCGCCTCTTAAAGTTTGCTTTATCGTTTTTTATTTTGATCATTACATACGAGCATTTCAATCCCCCCCCCCTTGAACGCGGTTACATTTGCGCCACTTAACCGCTCCCGATGGTTTCAATTTTGCTCTCAAAATTCAAGTTAAAATCTAAGCTTTTGTAAACATTTAACAAAATTTTAAAAAAATACTGGTAAAAGGTAGTTGTTCGGTACTCCAAAGTCTAGAGCACCCTCTAACGGCATTTTTTTAACTTTGTCTTTAAAACTTTTTTTTAAAGAAAATACTAATTTAAAGAATGATTTTAGTGAAAACCGCAAATGAATCGATCCATTTTTCCGTTTTTTATCATTTGAAATTTAGGACCCTAAACTTTGATGGCGCCTTTCTCCTTCGGAAGATGTTTGGGACACTTGGTTTCCTATTTACTATTACTCTTCTTGATGTGTACTATCACCCCTTAAAGTTACTCCCATCATTTATGAAACACCCTGTATTTAATATTGTTACGTAGATTGGAGCTCAAAGATTTTATGCTATCAGTCTCCTAGAGCAAGTCAGTTCTTCAGGAGCGATGTAAACTTTTTAATGAAAAACAATCCTTAAAATACAGCAGCTATATTCGTGTAATAAATCTCAGATGGCGTTCAGACACAGCTATCAGTGTCCAAAATACAAGTGCGTTAAAGATTATTCACAAGCACTCGCTCATCCTACTCAATAGCCGAAGTAATATCCTCACTAGTGGACTCATCACAGTCAAATCAATTCCCTTCAATGGTCAAAACAAGACCAACTCAGTTTCGGCGAGCAACCCCCTATTTATAAACCTCATGGATTTTTCTCGGAGAAATCCGCTTGAGTCATAGATTGTGATAGTAGTATATTTCTCCTGTAATATCCGAAAGAATCTTTATGGTCACGGACATGCTAAAAATGATGCCTACTTGGATCTATCGCCGAGTTTCCATTGAATCACAATTACAATGTAAGAAACGGTGTTGCTTGTGAATATTACAGATCCAGATATAAATTATTTACACTACTTTAAACATTTATTACACAAAATTCGTAACAATATTTTTTTACAGGAGTATTTTGATTTATTTTAATGAAGAGAATTAATAAAAATTCTGCATTAAAAATAATTATTTTATAGAGATTTTTAATTATATTTTTAGGGTACTTTTATAATAGTTCTAAATATACACACAATATAATTACTGTGAAACTATTTAAATAAAAAAGGTATTCTAATTTTTCAGAGTGGATGAGGAAGCAAGTGCACCTGAAGCAAGTAAAGGGGCTTGTGCAAAAGTAAAAAAAACTCCTGTCTGGAAATGATCTTGAGTTGTTCTAAACAATAATTCTTGCCCCAATGTGTTGATCAATGTACTTTACAGATTATAACATTCTGCAGAATTTGAAAAAATGAAAATAAGCATGTAATTTTCTGATACTATATGGATACATGAAGAAATGTGAAATAAGACTTAAAAAAATTTATACAATAAAGGTAATTTTTCCTGAACCCCTCTTCCCTTATACATATAATATTAATATAAAGCTTTTTTTAAATATATGATTGGAAATATTTATGCAAAATTTTATTTCTCCAGAGTTCTAAGAAATACGGAGCAATTTACTTGAGAATTGAGAATATAATGAATTATATTAACTTAACTACATTAAATAAGTATATTACAATATTACATGACATTATGCACCACTTGCTTTTATTCTAGTGGTGGCAGTATCACCCACATTTTTGGATATAAATATATTTTTAACCATCATAGAATTTCATTGTAATATATCTGCTTATGTAGGATTTCTTCAAAACTCAAAAACTCTTCATCAAAGGCATTTTAATTTAAAGAGATTAAGAATATTTCACTCACTTGATAAAGTGGATCATTTGGATAGTAACATTCTGAAAAAGAAAAAAAAAAATTGTAACTTTCATTTAAGATGTACTTTCATATAATAAGCAAGAATTATAATAAATGTCAATTCATACATGAAATACACATGCACTTGAGGGAAGCTATACAACAAAAATGCTTTCTACTTACTTGCAAAACAACCTTACACATTTTGGCCCAGTATCGACAGTAAGAAAATTTGATATCAAGGGACTAAAGTATGAACATATTGTTTCTACCATTACGTAATTGATTAAACGATTTTTTTTTTCTAAAAAAAAAAGACTATTTTTATTATTCTACAAAGACTGACTTGTTTATCAGGCAGGGGAATCATTTTTCTTTTATATCGATTTTTTTTAACGTTTAAAGCCCTTTACTAGAGCGAGGGGAATGTTACTCGGTTTTAAATCCTGAATGAGTGAGATTTTTTTTTTTGTCAATTAAAAATAAACTTGCATAAATGATAACCCCATAAACAGAAATAATTAGTAAAGCAAGAATATTGTTAAAATTGAAATTTGGAATAAAAAATTAATATTCACCATAGCACAATAGATTTTACTGTGGTTTTTTTGAAATTCTTAAACAAAACTTCTTGTAAAGGCTTGTTTATACATGCGGGTAAATATATTAAATATGTAGACAGTAACATTTCTCTAAATTCAATACACAATTCCACATGATAATTTGTACTTTTTAGTGGCAATATATATAGCCCAATTTGAAAAATATTTTCATCCATTTCCTTTGTACTATGCATTGATAATTTAAAAAAAAAAAAGGAATTTATTGAGTATGTTAGTACAAAAAACTAAAAGCATTTCTTTGATGCAAATTTATTTTTACAATTAAATTTTCATTATATTCCTAATTTTAAAGAGTTGGACGAAAATTTTTTAATTAAAATCTAAAAGTGATAATGATTGATGTAACTGTATACTCACAAACGTAATGCAATTCATTCTGAGCATCAGGGCCCGATCGTGACCTTTGGGGGCCCTGTGCAAACGATATCTGGTGGTCTCTAAATAATTAAAAATTTTGCCTTTTAGCTAAAAAATTATTGAACGGAAAAATTTAAATTATACGAAACTTAAACTTAACTTTATTCCTCTAAACAATTTAAATAAGTTATAAGCAGTAACATAATTTACAAAAAAAAAAAAAACTTTTCTACATTTTTATGTTGAATATTTTGTTTGCTCATATCACATTTTAAATCTGGTGAGATCAATATTAATAGAAAGAAGTGATTAATAATTAAGCCTAGTATTTCTCATTGTTGTCCTATATTTGTTTTCTATGTAGGGCATTTTAGAGAACGCAAGCTCTGCTTCACAGCTAATAATACGGATCGTTAGAAAAATCTTTAAAATGGTATACAAATTTGGAAAAACCTGAAATATTTTCTTTTTAAAAATTAAATTAAATATATCACTACAAGTATAGGACTCTAGCTCAGTTTTAGATAAGTTTTTAATTGAACACAATCATTTACTAAGTTGGTCTATATCATCTGAATAGTAATCAGTAATAGCGCGTACACTCTCCAGGATGACGTTCTCCTTACTTTGATCTTGCAAATCCATCAAAAAGTTTAATTTCATACTATATTCTGCATATATATACTTGACTTCTTCCATTTAAATCAAGAATTACCTTATCTAACGCTACAATAATCGTATCTCTTTTAAATTTTTCTCTCCCATATACAGCTTTTTCTGTGAATTTATCTGCAAATTTTGAAACAACCCGTCTCTAGTTTACTTCGCTATATTCTGTGTTTACATTAGGACTTAATTTTTCGGCTGCTTCTTGATACTCCTTTGATTTTTTATCTGATTCACATGTCGTACATTGCTTATAAACGTTTTTAATGACAATGATTTTATTCCCTTCACAGTAGTCCAAACCCCAAGAATCTGTTATTTTTTGTTAACTGGATTAAATCTTTCTAAAATTTCTTCCCAAAATATAATTAAAATGGCAGTTTCTCGAGTTTTGTTGATTTATTAAATAAATTTGTTGCCTCTTTTTGAAAATCAATTTTCTCATTTTCATTGTCACTAAATGTCTCAAGAATATTCATGATATTACAATATTTATCCGTTGAGGCTTCAAAAGGATCGTAGTGACAAGACCATCTGGTCTGACTTAATCTTTTTAAGGGGGTAAATTTCAGTTTAAGTTCACGATTTAGAAGTTTCTACCTATAGGTCGAAGTAGAAAAGCAAACATATATTTGTTGCACTAAACCAAAGAAGTTCACGATTTCAGTTGCAACCTTAACTGATTCTGCACAACTAGATTAAGAGAATGTGCAGCACAAGGCCTAAAATTGGCAAATTTATTTTTTTCTTTTAGAAGGAGCTTGCACGCCATTATATGGACCAGACATATTGGCAGCATTGTCATATGACTGTCCCCTACAATTATCCAATAGCAGTCCATTGGTTTCTAAAAATTCTTGTAGATAATTAAATATCAACCTGTGCGACTAATACTCTTAATTACTGAGACACATCTTTCATACATTTTCCCCGAAATTATTATCGTAGTATAATAGCAAGTTAGTCATTGTGGGACCAATCTGCTGTTGAATCCATCACTATTGTATAGTACTTTGTGTTGTTATTTATTTGGGATATATAATTGTTGAATGATTTACTTGCCCACGATCTCAAATATTTGCTCATATATTGTTTTTGATACGTACGATTCGCTGTAATTCTCGCAGTTCAATATATTCATGAATGAATGAGTCGTACTCTGCTAGCAGTTTCAGGGTACCCATAAAATTACCATTACGAGGAGAACCAAAAACTGCCTCGGTACCTCTAAATCAGATACTCAACCTATAGCCCATGGACCACATGTAGCCCACCGGATCATTCTAAGTGGCCCAGTCTAGGTCTGTTGAAATAACAAATTCAATTATTTAGAAATAATGTATTAAAAATTTAGCGAGATTCTATCAATCAAGCAATTAAATTTATCAATTTTGCTATCAATGTCATGCTGTTACAAATTGTGAATTTTTTTTTTCTTTTTGTAATTGATAACAAATAACAATACCGTAGCGAGCATTTTATAAGTGTAACTAATTTTTAACTAACCCTCATGTCTAAAAAATATTTGCTGTTTCAAGGCAGTTGGGATCTTAACTATTTCGTAGAAAAGAAAAACATGGATCAACAACTTGCTTCATTTGTCGTGAAAATGTTATATATAAAATATATAATTTTGTCATCAATGTACTACTAAATACAAATCTTTCAATGGCTCTTATTCTTAAAGATCCGCTTAAAGACGAGATAAATTGGTTTTCTTAAAAAAAAACAACTGTGAAACAGCAATAAATATTTTGCAGGTGGTAATGTCACAAAAACGCAAAGGTAACAAAAGCATTCCATAAAATTTAATACATTATATATATTGACAAACATATGAAATTGTTAATCATAAACTTAAGGATTATGTTACAGAATTAATTGATAAATTTATATCTGAAATAAAAATATGCAAGGCTTTGTCAAAAGAAAAAAATCAAATTATTCAAGTACCTGGAAGCTTTGTTTTTATGGCAGTAGAATGCAGACAAGGGGCTTGGGATCATTGATTTACAGAAATTGAAAAATTCCCCCATAACTGGGTAAAAAGTGAATGAAACCTATATTTTGTGAGTTTTGTTTGATAGAGTTTAGTATAATTTTAAAATAAGATCCCAATTTGTGAGATTTTAAATTTTGACCAATTTTTCACATTTTAAATGTCCTTGATCTTATAGCTTCTCCCTCTCTATTCATCCTCATGTTGCGGCCCTCGTAAAATACATGTCAGATGTATGTGACCCAGCGTAAAAAAAGTTTGAGTACCAGTGTTCTAAATGCTAAGCATTTTGTAACCAAATACTTTACTACTGCAATAACACGTTTGAGGACATTGTGGTAATCTATATCTTGTTTTAGTTGCTCCTGTTATTGTTTATCTAAAAAATACTTATTTTCTTATCGTATCAACCAAACCAACATTGAATTTATATGTTCAATAGAATTTTCATGATTTTCTAAACAACTTGTTACGTGTTTCCAGTCAAAAAAGTCGGTTGTGTATTAAGAATTTGTTTTAGAAAAAAGTTTGCAAGTCAAACAAAAAACACTACCAATATTAGCTGAATAACAAAGCCAAGATCATTCCAGCACTTGGCCATTTTTAAGTTTTTTAGTGAAGTGGTTATTAGAAAATGATCTCTTTCCGTGTATAAAAGAGTGTAAATAATATACTGTATTAATAATAGAGTGTACTAAATAGACACTCTATTAATTACACAGAGGTACAAAATTAAAGTTTTGGAGCAGTACAAAAGAGGCTTTCAGTGGTTTTTATATTATTTAGTGTGCTAATTTCGAAAATGACCTACATTTTTTCCCATCACATTTGTAAAATCATTTGATTTTTTGTAAAATCATTTTTGCTAAAACCCTATTTGAAAAGGAATTCTCTCTCAAACAATTTACCCTGGGCAATTTGGCAACAGTGGTTTTATCCAGTTAAATCTATGTAAATATTGGTTCTTGATGAGGCAAATTAATTTCTCAGCAATTAGATGAATAGTGAGTGAATATTAACGTCGCACTCTTCAGCTACACGAGAGATTTTGGCGATGAACCTCGTAATTTTGAACCATGGTCAAGTGCCGAGGACGCTACCTGTGTGTGAGCTGGCACCCCCTCTCCTAACTTTCACATTCCACATACTAGAGAACGTTTGAACTCTCGACAGATTTCACATGCATCGCTCCCCTACATGGAGGGTCTTCAGCGGTACTAGTCTCGAACTTATAACATGCCTGCCATGATTCCGGTACCTTGGCCACTAGCAATTAGATGAAAACTATTGTTTCTAGACCTCACAGGCTATCTCTGATCATGAGAAAAACAAGAAATTCCCTTGAGGTTTAAATATTTTACATCCAATTATGGTGTAGCTTCTAAAAGAAAATCACCAGCATACTATTTTAATTTGTTTTTATTAAGGTATTTACAAAAACTATATAGACGATTTTCGAAATTAATAATTATTAATTTCTGCGTATTCGGTGGTAGGGCAGAAGAACAAAAGTAAAATGCTCCTGCTCTCTAAAATGAATTTGATATGGTATTTCGGGTATTTTATTTTTGATTTGTGTGTATTTTTTTTACTGGTTTATTATTGTATTACTAGTTTCATTGTAAGCACCTTTTCTGTTTGTTATCTTCAGCGGGGAACGGGGGCCCTGGGCTGCAGCCCATTTAGCCCATACGTAGATCCGGCCTTGCTGAGCATGCTTCATCCTTACAAGCACGACTGAGGAAATTCATTTCAGGAAGAGACTTTGTGCAATAATAGTACTTCTTTAAGGTGTTCAACCCTCAATGTAATTCCGTGGAATGCCAGTCAATTCAGAGAAAATAGCCTTCGAAATTCCTGCTTAGCTTTTATACCATTAAATTTTAATTACTGTCAGCAATGCCACAGGCATGGTCAGTAAAATACCTGTTTACCACGTGATCGGTTTTTTGTTTAAATTTGTTAATTCATTTAATTATTTTTACAATTAATATTCTTTATTAAAAATATATAAATATTTATATTTAAAAATATAAATATAATTATTAATAAATGATATTTTATATAAAATTAGTTACAAATCGTTTTATAATAATTATTTATAAAAAAATTATTTTATAATTATATAAAATATTTAATGTTTTTTAAATGAATTCATTTGATTGTAAAAATAATTAAATGAATTTACAAATTAAAACAAACAAAAAAAACCGATCGCGTGACAACCAGGTATTTAAAACTTAATGGTATGAAAGCTAAGCATGAATTTCCAAGGCTATTTTCTCCGAATTGATTGTCCATTCGGCGGAATTACATTGAGGGTTGAATACCCTAAAGGAGTACTACTATTGCACAAGGTCTCGTTCCGAAATGAATTTCCTTAGTCTCCCCCTCCCCTTGTTAGATAAAATTTATATTTTTATGCTATTATAATTCACTACAAAAATTCAAAAGAATTCCTCTCTATTCCGTTTTCATTTACGACATCTATTTAAAAATGTAGATCTTTTATAAATCAAGAAATCAAAACTAAAAAAAATATGTAGTACATTATTAGTCAAAATTGTAGCAAAATTATGTAGTCTCGAACACTTTGACAAAATCCTTGATGAAGTCAAGACTGTTGACATTATGTACGTAATTAAATGGGATTGTTCTGACAAAATCCAAAATAAGGGAACGTGTTAAAGATGGTACCTTTACATTTAGTGTTAACATGATTTTGTTTTTAAAACAATAAATAACGCTTGTATCTTTTGCATTCACAACATTTTTTTTTCATTAGGTAATGTCATCAAATGTGTAGGTTGTCTTTAATCTCAGCCTTGAACTTTAACATAACTCCGCAATTCTAATAGCTAATCCAAAAAACTCTTCATACCTACAAGCGTAGAACCTCTTCTTACAAACACAATCTCAGCATCCTCTTCAATCCCACTTCATAACTGTTTAAATGGCACACTTAATTTGCATGTATCACAGTTCCTCAACGTGCAAGTTTTTCAAATCAATGTTGAGAACTCGCTACAGTACAACCCTCCTAAAATGTTCAACTCACCTATTATCAATGAAGTTCTTAAGATAACATATCTTCTTCCACAAAAAGGAATTTGTATATATATTTTCTCTTTAAAAATTTACCAAACTGACTAGTTTGATTACTTGCAGCAAAATTAATTTTAAATACGTAATTTAAAGAATATTTATTTGAAAGAGCATAATCATTTTTCATTTTCCCGATTATTAACACTTTGCACTCGATTTATTTTCAATGTTATTGGGTGTAAACTTATATTTTTCTTTTAGAGAAATAAGATTAGTTTTACAATTAAACACTCAATTTTTTAAAATGTGGTTCTTTTTAAAACAATCTCCAAAGTACAGAGGCTACTGCCCATGGCCTCGCAGTACATAGGGCCTCGCGCCTCAAAGCCGAAACAAATTAAACGAAAAGTAAGCAACATCCACAAGTACACACTACAGGGGTTTTTATAATTAATAAATTAGAAAATTATCAACTATATCTCTTTTTCATCATAAGATGGAGAAAAATTGATATATCGGCTTTTTTTAAAAAAAGATATTCTATTTATCGGTGCATGAAAACATGAATAAATAATTCGTGAAAATATTTTTTCCATTTTCTTTTATTAAAAAATTCTCAACTTGGTCGTTTCCGCTTATTCGTTCATATTTAGTCTGGCAACATTAGCTGGAGTTAAGCTGCTATCGCGCGGAGAGTCCCCAGTCAGAGACGGGGCATAGTTCAGGACTTCCCATCATTAGAAAGCCAATTAAAGCATCAGATACAATCTCGCTTCATGTTTCTTATCATATTATAAATATTAAAAGTATTTGATGTGTGAACAAATAATAGTGGTACTGGGCATTTTTCATAATTTATCAATCATGTTAGACTTGGGCACTAAGAGCGATAGAGATAAAGGGAGAAAATGGAAATCAGGTGCAGCAAAAAGGAAAAGCGGAAAGAGCTGTATCCAACCAGGTTTTAAGTTCAGGGATGATGAAATTTCTCTATCAGACTGAATTTGGCAGTACAGAATCAAATTGATCAGTTCCTTTGACTTCTCAACAACATCTATTCGTATTTTGAATTTGGAAGTCACTCCAAATGCACTGACTATTGATACCGAACGACGAAAATTGAAAAGAGAAATAGGTTCAAAAGTTTGCCAATCATAACCTGACGATGTGAATTCTGTGTTTATGTTGAGTAACATAAGTTACAATCAAGAAAAGATTGAGATTAGTTCTTCGCCTGTGAACAGAGATGCCAGTGACGTTGTGAAACAAGCATTTTCCAGTTTTGACCCGGGATTGAGTATGTTTCCTATGACAGATGCTCACCGGTCTTGATATCGTTCAAAGTGGTTCCACACAGCAATTAAATAACAGTGATGAATATTATCCTAAAGATGATGATCATAGACACTTTTCCAATTTTCATTTCTCAAGATAACTAAATAATGGTGAAAATCAACATGGTCGCTGGTTGGTTTATTCAAGTTCTAAAAATAAAATTTTTTGTTTTCCATGCAGACTATTTAGCAATTCACAAACTCAAATGGTACAGGAAGAGTGCTGTGATTGGAAACACTTAAGTAGTATTTTCCACAGACATGGAAATACTAAAGAACATATGGCCTGTATGTTCCAATAGTTAACATTGGAGAAGGGAATAAGAAAAAGTTCAGAAAAACATTAGACTGAGAAAACGAAAGGGAAATTCTTGAATTTCCAAAACATTGGTACAATTTGTTTGAGAGATTAATTGATATCATAAATTTCTTAGCTTCTCATAATCTGGCGTTTACAGGTCACAGACAATCTGTCAAAACATACGAAGACACTAAGAATTTTGGAAACTTCATAGACCTATTTGAATTATCTAAATATGATCCTACGTTACGGGAACACATAAATCGCATTAATAATAAACAATGTGCTAACCATTATCAGTCACGATATTCAAAATGAATTGATCACAATTATGTCAAATACAATTACCAGTGAAGAGAATGATAGGATAAAAGAGGCCAAAATATTAATCTTTTTTACTCGAATGCACTTGAGACTGTAATAGAATTTTAAATGTTGAGCATTTTAAGATATTGTAGTACATCAGCTGGAAGTATAGAAGATTTTATCTCATTTTTTGCTGTCACTGAAATATTTGATTGGAGAATTTGGATATTCAGAACTGTCGTGGGCAAGGATACGACAATGGTGCAAATATGGTATGCATAAATGGTGGAGTTAAAACTCTGAATAGTAAATATAAATCCCAGGCATTTTTCACACCTTGCGGCTGTCATAGGTGGAATCTGTTATTGGTAAACTCAGCTAATTCGTCAGTAGCAACAAAAACATTTTTTGGTTTTATTCAGAAGATTTTTTTTGCTATTTTCAAGTTTCAGCAAACGCTGGAGAATTATCGAAGATAAATTAAAGCTTACTATCAAGCCTTTAATAAACACAACGAGGGAAAGCAGAATCGAGGCGGTGAAGGCCGGATTATTATAATTTGATGATGTTGTTGAATGCATAGAAAACTTAAAAAACAAAAAGGAACAATCCGACACACTCAGTGATTACGATTCCGTTTTAAATGAAATGTCTAGTTTGGAATTTATCGTATCATTACATGTATGGTATGAGTTAGTAACGCGTGTCAATACCATAAGCAAATCATGGTATTGTACAAGCTCAATTTATGCATTATTTTTGAACATTTACGCACATTTTGTAGCTGGATCAGAGTATCCACAAACTGGATTCGCAAGATGCTTGTCTGACGCTCGTTAGTTTATTGAGTAAAGCAATTATGATTTGCCAAAGATTTTAAAAATAAAAGGGTAACCAAAAAGAATGTTTGATTATGAAGGCGGCGGCAACAACGTATAGAGTGTCAAAAGCCGGTATGAAACAGACTTTTTTTTATACCATAATCGATTCTGTGATAAGCAATATGGGTTTAAGATTTATATCTTTAAATCATTTTGAAAATTTTGTTTTTCTCTATGACTTAAACAAGTTTAAAATAATCCAAAAGAGCAAATACTGAAAGTCTCAAGATTTACGTACAGTCCTGCAAGTAGGTGAGAGCAGTTGATTACGAATTATATAAAGAATTACAAAATATGATCCCAAATTCACCCAATACCATTACAGACGTGAAACATTTGTTCCAATATGTCATAGAGAGCAATTTGAAAGAAATTTTCTTAAATATTTACATTGTCTTTCGAATTTTGTTAGCAATACCTGTAAGTATACCGCTTTTTCCGAGCCGAGCTTTACAAAATCAAAATTGATAAAAAAAATTTTACGAAATTCAATGGGTTAGGAATGACTTTCAGCTTTGGCAGTTTTATCTATTGAAGCAGATACAGCATCTAAGATAAATTACGAGCCAATCATTAAGGATTTCAGCAAAACTAAAAGTAGAAAATTTCCGTTTCTTTAATTTTTCCTTTTTTTAAATTATAGTTTAATGTGTCAAAGAAATATGGTTAAAAATTGGTTTTTTATTTTATGAACCCTTTTTTACGCCACCAGAGGGTCTCGCGAAATGTATCTTGCCAACATTAAGTTCGGGTCTCGCGCCGCCACTGCCAATGTGCAGGAAATGCAGTCTTTCACAAAAATAAATTGCTGTCTTCTTTCCACCCTTAGCTTTTATGTTTGAAAAGACCGTGCGTTTTTTCGTTTCGGATGAAATACTAAAATGTGGAGATTTCCATCAAGTAGATTATCCAAATCTGATGTTCATGGTAGTCTATGATTTTTTTGCTGAAATCTCCAACTTAGGAAATAACTCATTTAGGTGTAAAACGGCAATGAGAGTTAGAATCGTACCACATAATTATATTTCGTACACCTACCATAAATTCATTGTAATCCTGCAAGTTTTCATAATCCATTTTGGATCAGAAAATTAGTGTATGTAATATTGAATTAGATGAACAGTAAAAAAGTAAATAAAAATTATTTCATGTAAGGCACATAACCGCGAATTATAATCAAACTTATAACGCTTGGTACACAGTTGCTGAGAGAGATCTCAAAAGCCACACATTATTTTAGCTATTTAATGTTATATTTCTATCACTAGCATAACATACGAGTACTAAGGGCTGAAAGTATTTTTCTATCATTTTAGGGCGCAATGTGAGGGTATTCACATCTTCAATATTAATGGATACTAGCAAAAGTTAGAAAAAACAAAGAAAATACGTAGAAACATTTTCCCTTCCCCTTAATTCCAAGCAATTAAAAGGATCAATCTAAATTTGAGAAGAAAAAGTAAGAAACTATATAGGATTAAAATATTACAGGTAGCGAATCAACGGGAACTTAACGAAATTCGCCCACGGTGATTGGAGGAAAATGTTTTAATGTCAATGCTGGTGAATTATTGTTCGGGCTATGTTAAAGCCTGTAACATTTCGATCTCTCTCTTCCTTTGAAATAATTTATCTTTCATATAACCTAATCAGCATGAAAAGTGTAATTTATTAATTTATACAATTGTTTTCCTAATTTGATATGGTTTTGCTACACACATTTATGGTGCAATTTTCAAATCAAGCGAAATAGGTGTGTTATCAAATTGCAACGTTATCGCCCCAACTTGGCAAACATTCATAAACAATTTGGCGAAAACATCCATCGCAAACCGATAGCCAATTTTCCCCGCCATTTTCTTGGATTGATCTTCATTAAAAAAAGTTAGTATTAAACTTTAATTCTCAAAATTTAATATTTTCCTTAATGAACAAATACATTTTTTTTCCACTTTGAAATAAAATGTAAAGCATTTAATTTTTATTATGTTGTATGTATATGCATGTTCATTAACTAAAAAATTAGTTATAGCTATATAGAGAGAAAGCATTCATAAAAACTCATTATTTATCAAGTAATACGCAAATTAAAATTTATATTAAGCATTGTATATGATAAAATTTTGTGAATATTTGAAACGAGTTTCTTACATTTTGTTTTCGATTTAGAACGAAATCTTTTAATTGTACTTATATTGAGAAATTGAGTAACGTAATGCAATTATTATAAAAGTTATTTGCCAATGGAGAAATTGTTCAGCCTTTGTTTTTAAATATTGAATAGTTCTCAAATGGAAAGGATCGTAAAATAGTATCTACTAGTCAAAAGTGAGAGAAATTATAGAAAAATTGAAACTCATCGGTTTGATCGATCTATTTCCCCCACATATATATTAATCTTTAGTGATTTCATTTGTAATATTCTTTTGCGCCCTCCCTTGTTTTCCAATTTTCATACTACTTGAGAATTATGAGTCAAATTATAACGAATAAAATTGATCCAATTGAAAAAAAACAAACTTTAAAAACATATCAATACAATTATGAATAAAAAATAATTAAAACTCATAATACCTAGCTTAAAATTAGTTTATAATTTCATTAAAAGTTAAAATAAGTTATTGCAGATTTCAAATGTTGTAGTCAGTATTTTCCTGTTTCTTTTTCATTCTACCTGTTTTACATAATTTCAAAACACAGCAAAAATAAATATACATTGCTCCCAATTACAGTATATATACTATTGTAATTAAACTCTATTTGAATATGAAATGTAATCATTGACAAATGTTAAAAAATAATATATAAAACGAAATATATATTGGTGACATTTAGAAGTATTAATAATAGGATTATATTTTTTGTCAAGTTTACCCTCAATACATTGAATTCATTTCTAAAATACAAAATAGTTTTTATGATTTTAATGTGTTTATCAAGCAAAGGCTATGTAAATTTCTCAGAACTATTATTCTTTAAGGAATTCTTCAAGGCATAAGTTATAATATTTGAGTCAAAAATTTATTTTCAATGAAACCACATTCAAAACTTATTGCACAACTATTTTTAATCAAAAATCTTTCAAATAGACACCAACAGAATTAATCACTAAATTATAGATTAGGAATAGGTGAATATTTTGAGATGGATAAGAAATTCTGATCTCTTTCAAACACAGAATCTGATGCAAGATAATGCGATTATAAATTAATTGAAAAACATTTATATTTCTATACCTTGTTATGTACAATGATTTGAATGAATAAGAAAACATGTTTCACTAATTTATCTGTATTCTGTGTAACTATAAAGCTAACAACATTGCTGTCTGTGGTTAAAAATGAATACTTCAATTTCATATTTATGAATATGCTGAATTCAGTATTTTGTAAGGAAAAAAATATCTTTTGTTCTCATTATTTAGATGTAAATGGGAATCTATACTTTATGTAATAACAAATTACTTGATGCCATGCATGCAGTTTTATTTAGTACAAAAATATTCTGATACAAGAAGTTTGCAAGAACGAAGTAGCTAACATTTTACCCTAATTAGCCTAGAACTGGTTTTAGAAATTATATAACAGTTCGTATAATCTTCCATTTTCATTTTTCACTACTAAGGCTCTGGTAATGTCTTGTGAAAGGAATGTGTGTTAAGGTTGTGTGTTATTGATATCAAGAAAAATACAATGAATTTTGTTTATCTTGGATATTTTTGTTTCGTATATATATCAGCATTTAACAAAATTATTTTTCTTAAATTTCTCAAAGTGCTCTGACAATATTCGAAAAATAAAATTTATGATATTGCTTGTCAACTGCCCAAAGAATTTTCTGCTATTCAGATTATGATTCAAGGTATTAAACAAAAGTAATAAGTTTTGGCACAGAAAGATTATTTTTTACATAGTAGCCACAGTAGTTTCAAATTACTGTCATGTTATGTCTACTTATTTGGTTAACAGCTGAGAAATGTAATACATATTTAGTGTCATTCAGTAAACTGATCACAACTTTAGTCGAAGAACAGAAAACTTTTTAAATCATGAATACATTTGCAACAAAGTAATAGTGATTATTTTTATTTAGTTTTTCCTATGAGAACCATTACACCTACAGCATTTGGTATAGACAGACATTTCAAGAAGTTTTTTTAATTATTTGTCCATTAATTTGATTTCATTTTATTTTATAAGACTTTAAATAACTTAAGAGTATTAAATATTTTGAAGATTGGATGGGTTTGATATTATAGGGGAAAAAATTTCTTTCAGTTTCAAATGGAATTAAATTTAATTTGAAAAGCAAATTTTTCTAGTAACTGGATTTAATTACAATGTACTCAAAACTCTGTTTAAAGAACAAACCAAATATATAAATGGTATTTAACTACACATTATAATACTGTGACCCATACCTAAATTAAAAATCTAAATAAGCTAATGTGCTTTTAAATCTATTGCACAGTCAGATTTTGTTTGTTAAATTATTTTAACCCCCTTGAAAAATCAGTGAAAAAATACTTTACTTTTCTCTTGATTATGGAGAAATTATATGCAATTCAAAAATATATCCCAGAAGATCTTAGATACTAAAAATAATAATAATAACTCGTTTAAAGACTTTAGTCTTTTTTTTTAAGGGAGAGTATCAAATATAATATTTTTTTGGTGTGATTTTAAAATTTTACATCAATAGAAACAAATTTTAATTTGCATATTCAAAGGGGGAAAAAAATCAAAAATATTTTTGAAATTTTTGTTTTATTATTAGCAATTAGAAATAAAAAGTAAAACTGACCAGCTATTTGCCACTAAAATTTGAAAAAGGCCACCCATTTAGAAAATCAGTTAGTCAGCCGACTGCCGTGTCGTTGGACCTGGGTTCGAATCCCAGAATATGCATGGATGTTTGTAAATGTACAGTGCCTTATTTACTATAAATATACTGTACTATAAATAGCTGTTGAGTGGTATGTCCTCTTGCGTTGGTTGATGGAAGGGGGGAAACGCAGGAGGCCCCTGACCACACCCAGGGTGTTCTTCAAAATTGGCGCGGAGCCGAGCTAAAATGTTCTGTC
The DNA here is from genome assembly GCA_019973975.1 of Trichonephila clavata. Lineage (NCBI taxonomy): Eukaryota > Metazoa > Arthropoda > Arachnida > Araneae > Nephilidae > Trichonephila > Trichonephila clavata. The sequence goes on from BMAO01019467.1 coordinate 49,810, forward strand.
ACCTGCATGGCTCAAAGCTAAGGCTAATGACAGGCGTACAGCAAGCCCCTTGCATCGATGAATTTCGTGGGCCTCGATCTGACACAGTCAATGACAAGGTGGCATTAGCAACAACAAACAACAACATTTGAGAAAATATACATGAGAAGAGTCCTATTTGTGATTAATATGCAGCTATATAAATTTAAAAAATTAATCTAATAACTCAAAGCTTGAAAACAAAAAAAATGTGCAGTCATTTTTTTAAACATTTAATTTTTTTTCTTATATATATGCAAATGTATTCACATATACTTTTTTTTTACAGATCAGAAATGGATTGCAAGTAAGAAAATATATAATTCTATTTACTAGTAATCCAGTTATTCTACAATTACTGACATTACATTGAAATATATAGTTTAGATCCCTTAAGCTATATTTTATATATGTATGTATGTTATAAAACAACCCTGGCTCTGAAGTATCACAAAAAATCCTTTTGATTTCAAATTCGAACTAAGTTTTCCCCCACTGATATTTAATATTCAGCTCAAGAAATTTGGCACTATAATTCAAACAAAAGGTTCAAATGTTTTTTTTAATTTTAAACTAAAGATATGCAAAAATTCCACAAAAATTTCTTGCTTTCTTTTACAGTTAATCAGAATATGTATAACATAATTCAAATTCTGAGAGCACATAGAAGCTGTTAATTTTCGGATAATAACAAAACAAGCATAAGTGTATATTTTAGGGTTGCAGTTATGCATTACTTTGAAAATACATCTCTACTGCATTAAATTAAAGTATAATTGATAAACAAGTTACTCATGCCAAGAGGTTTGAAATTATTATCAAAACATCCTATATGAAATTGTGTTAATTAAAACCTCTCTGGATTCAATTCCTTGTTGGGCCTTTCTTTGTATAATAGACAGAGATAAATTATTAATTCTTTGTCTAATACCCCATTATTCCAAAATCAAATTTGTATTTAAAATAGTTTTGAAAAATAATTTGCTTCATTTTCTCACTTTCTTGTAAAGGATGAAAAAAGCTTTGCATAAAGAATTTACATCAAGGAACTTTAGTCAATGTTTATACATATTATCAATATATTCTATCTCTAAGCTTAATAAGTTTTCATTTTAGAATGATTTTTTTAATCATGAGTACCTTAGGAACAAATCTGTTTTCCTGAAAATAAACCTTTGATTCCTTGGTGAGTATTAAACTATTTTCTAATTTTAATAGTTTCCTCCATTCCTTTTAATTTCAACCATTTTAACAATATCAGGAAAATTCACAATAAATTCTGTAGCATTTATGCTTTATATTTAAAACGTGGAATTGCTGAATTTTACATTATAGTATTATTTTGTTACTAATACATATTTAAACCAAATTGTATCAATGAAAAAATAAATTGATAAAACTTCCTATTAGGAATTTACAAGCAGTTTGCCCATTTTTACTTGAAGTGGACCAACAGTTATTGAACTGAAATCTAAATTTCCAGCAACTAACCCCATCAAAATTTTTTTAACATCCATACAGAACACATTAACAAAAATTCACTAGATATATGATAAGGACAATTTCATCAGGAATCTCTACACCAATTAGACAGAAAACATCAACACTGAAAGTTCATATTGTCTTAAATTATCCATCAAAATCCCTTAAAAAATCTCAGCAGTAAACAAAGATATTCCAGAACACTAGAGGCAAAAATTGTTTTAAAGGAACTATCTAATGATTATGATTTTTAAAATTTTTAGACAAGTAGAAAACAACCAAATGGTAAATTGAAAAAAAATAAGCTATAATTTATATCAATATATGGAAGAGTTGTCAGAATTCTTAGTTCCTAACAAAGGTCGGCATTAAGATATATATATATAATAATCAAAACTCATCTAATCAGACATGTGATCGACAATGGAGACAATATTACACAGCTTCACTTGAAATGATACGAGAAAATAGTAGTTTTTAACTTAAAAGTTACTGTCTTCCCCCTTTAAAAACAATTTAAAATTAATAACTTCTCAGTTTACTCAATTTCCAAAATAGATTTTTAAAAAAACTTATGTAGAATTTAGAGTGAGATAGGAAGATAAAATTTTTAACGTTATGTCAGTTTATTTATAAATGTTCTTTTTTGTGAAAAATCATAAATTTTTAAAACTTTTCACCCCTCCTTTTCCGGTAATTATGTCTCCCAGTCTGGACACCATATTGCACAATATATCATTAAAATTAACAGTAAAATCTTACAACTTTTACGTGCTACATAAATTTCATAAAAAGTGTAATGTTCGATAATAAGCAACTTTATGGTAAAATATGGCACCTGCATGCATCTATTGCTCATATATAACCGATTTAAACAACAATTTATTAACTTTTAGAAAACATCAGATGTTCAGAAACTTCCTTTTAATTTTCATCAAAACACAAAAAATGATTCTTTCTAATTTTAAAAAAAAAACAAATTTAAGATGTATATTTCAGCCAAAAATATTTTTATATATCCAGTAGTTATGAATTGGAGAATCATTTATATAAATAAAAATGTAATGTGTGTTTGTTCAAAGCCGCTTATCTCCGAAACTACTGGAGCATTTACTCTGAAAATTTGACATAATGTTACACTTGAATCCGGAAGGGTTCTTATGTACTTATTTCATAACTCCCTCTAAATTTTTTGAAATTTAATTTTTAAGTTATTTTTCGGTGTTATGACGTCATATGATGTCGCATTTCTCTCTGAATGCAGAAATTTATACTTTATGCACAGTTTTCTCGGAATTACTATATTTTTTTTTTATAATTATGATTAGAGATTGAAATATTTACCCATTTTTTTGTTCTTTGATACTTAATTAGGATTATTTTTCAAATAAATCATTTTTTTAATGATTATACTTTTAACAACTAAAATTTTGTTTTGTAGATTTGGCAACACTCGGATAGTATTATCGCGGGATGTTTACGATTATGCTTATATTTTACATAGCGTTTTTTCTATTTATAAGCTTAATTTATTTCTCTTTACTAAGCGAAAATGAAAATTATAGTTGACTTCTGTACGCTACTTATTTTTCTGCCTTATTGTTGTTAAAATTTCTCATAGTTTTGTCGATAACGTAAGACTGGCTGACTAATCTGAACTAACGAGTAGCGTTCCGATTGAAATTTTCTGCCTATTTTATCTTTCTCCAGAAATCCTAAATTCAATCAATTCATTATATAATTTTTATGTTTAGCTTTTTATACCATTGTTTTTTCCATCGACCATTTACCTCAAATTAAAAGACGTCTCCAAATGCCGTGATATGCATTCAATGTTTGGTGACCATTCCATACACTCTGACACAGTATTTTTTTTTCTCATTTGGCAACATTCTAATTTGGCGAAATTGATCGACGGTTTTTTAATAAGAATTTTTTTTCTCCATTTTTGACAATTTTTAATTTTTTTTTATTTTTACGTATTATTGCAACAATAGCCAACGTTCAAGATACTCGCTAAGTTGGTAATTCCATTTTCACATGTGTTGTACGCGCTAAATTGGCAATCATGTGCTTCGTTTTATACAATGTCGCCGATAGGTTTGCTATAATATGTAAGTACCTTTCATTTGATGTTACTATTGAAATACAATTGTAAAAATAAGATTTTCTGATACATCAAAATATTGAACCTTATTTTGTTTTTGATTGCTTTTTAAGATTTAACTTTGTTATAATTTTCTTAAAACAGATTCCATTAGTAATTTGTTAGCAGAATACTAGAAGTTATTACGGTTTGCTTTTGTCAGGGACGTAGCTACCGCTTTATCAGTTGAATCAATGATGCAGGGCCACCAAGCAACAGGAGCCCCAACAAATGTTACTACAGTCCCACTAACATGGTGCTCATATCTCAAAAAGGGTCCCAAAGAAATTCGGATACAAGGCCCATTCAGAGCTGTTTTGTAATTTCATACGTTTTTGTTTTTACCTTCTTTTTAAGTGCGGTCAATTAGCTTCAGTACGTAAAATTGCATTTCAGAAAATCAAATTAAGGTCATCACATTGGCTGGCAAAAGCATGTTAAGGGTAATTGCACATCAAATTCGAATAGGCATCAGTGAACGAGGACAATACAGACAGATGGCTCAAATACATGTTGAGAAGCAGTGATTGTAATTTTTTTTTCAAATTATGCTTTCGCATTGATAGTTATTCAGTTCTGTTTGTGTCAATTAATGTTAGTATTGTATTTCATTTTTCAATTTATTTTTAAGCTCGGGATATATACAATTACAACTGTATATTCAATTATATATATACAATTTGTGTATATTTCATGTACAAAATACTAATTTTAATTCTGTACACTAATGGATCTGTTTGGCGTGATTTCAAAATATCTCCACAAACAAGTAGCGTATCAATTGAAATCTTCCAAGTATTTTATCTTTTTCCAGTGATTCTAAATTAAATATATAATTTTTATTTTCTGGTACTTACATTTTTTTTTGTCAATCATTTACATAAAATCATAAGACATTGCCAAATGCTGTAATATGCATTCAAAAAGGGAAAATTATTATATGACTGTTTTTGCACAATAATAAAATTTTTGCACTTGGCTGTGAATTTTTCCACTAAATTGTTGAAATTTCTAAAAGTTGGGGCAGTAACATTAGATTCGCAAAGGATCTATTTTGTGGGATTTCAAAATTTTATTTGATGTTACTATGAAATACAAATGGGAAAATTCAGATTATCTGATGTATACTTTATGTTTGTTTTCGTATTTACATATTATATCGCAACTGTATTGGCAACATTATATAAAAGGAAGCACATGGTTGCCAATTTTGGGTGCGACACATAGAAAATTGGAGTTGATAGTTCCAATAGTACCGAAGTACCTTTGTTTGGAATTATTTTTGGTGATTTTGTCAAAATATTGAACTTTAATTTGTTTTTGATAGATTTTTAACATTTAAGTTACTTATAGGTAGCTGTACCCAGTCACGCATTCCTGTGGCTCAGTCTGGTTAAAAAGAAAGAAAAGAGAACACTCATTTCTAATATTTTTGACCGCCTGCACTTGAGGTATGACCTTTTTTTTTATAAAAAAATATATGTGAATATACACATAAACAAAACTTTTCTAAACAGATTTCATTTGTAATTTGTTAACAGAACACTCCAAGTTATTATGGTTTTTTTGTCCTTATGTTATGAATCTAAAATTATTTACATTGTGGGGAGGTGCCAAGTTTGAAAATAAATTTAAAATGGCTCTTCTTGAGGTCTAAGGGTTAATTTTACAATGCTTATAGGTAGACATTTTGTGTTGCTTCATTGTCTGTGAAGATACAAAAATTGTCTGGTGTGCCTTCTCTAGAACAGCATTTGCCAACCTTCAGCACTCCATGAACCAATCAATGATAACGTTATAAATATGGCAGACCACTAAAGCTATATTTACGTTTCCATACACCTGAAAATAAATATCATGAAAAGCAATAACAATCCGACAATCAACTGACTGAAGTGTTTTGCCACCAATTTACTGTGGTTAAAGTATAATCCATAATATATTTTTTGTTGCTCAACTTTCTTTAAACTGGATTTTCACAAAAGGGTAAATAATATCTCAATTTTTCTGTGGACCATCAAAGATTTCTCACCAATTGATGACTGCTGCTCTGGAACACACAACGGTACTTATGTATTAGCATCATTGTAACAAAATTGGTGTCAAGCGTATTGCACCTAAATATCTAAACAACAAAAATTCTAACGTTTTTATGGAAAAAAAATCAGATTTGGATGGAAAATGGTGTGATTTGCATGGCGGCAATTTGGCTGCACAGTGATAATAATATTTAAGTACCCTGACAACAAATAATTGTCCATGTGTGAAGCAGTCAGTATTGTATTTCCGTAGTTATTATATTCCATGGTCAGGTAGACTATTATAATTTCAATGCATCATTCATTCTCTATTCAATGATTCAGTTCATCTTTTGGCATTTTGTTTATTTTGTAAACAACACAGAAGACAAGTACACAGCACAAAGAATATTACATACTCTGACTCTACAAGCCAAACGCGTAAACATCTCTCACATGATTTGCAGCGCCATCTATATAATTAATATTTAATTTACAATAGTCAGTGTTCAGATATAAGCCACTCTGTTTTTAAGATAGGCCCTTAAATTTGTTGATAACAATTCCTAATACTAATTGAATAGTAAATTGCAAAAATCTTCCATCATTATCAATATTTTGTTGTAGATTTCTACTGCGAAATCTGAGTTTATATTTGAATTTTTCTTGCGTTTTCGAATAAAAATACCTTCAACCTCTCTTTGCGTTGAAATTGAGCTATGTTAATTGATGCACAATAGAAGTATATCATTAGCATTTTTTTATTTTCTAACTTTCTTTTTGTACCTGGTTTTTCCTTTGTTTTAATGTTTTGAAATTTTATATGTTTTTGCTTTTTAACTTTTTTCTTTTTAAGTGCAGTCAGTTAGCTTCACTACATAAATTTCACACAATATTTTGTTGTAGATTTCTACTGCGAAATCTGTGTTTATATTTGAATTTTTCTTGCGTATTCGAATAAAAATATCTTCAACCTCTCTTTGCATTGAAATTGAGCTATGTTGATTGATGCACAATAGAAGTTTTTCCCTCAAAATTGGGGTGGAACCGAGCCAAAACGTACTGTCACCTGCATGGTGCTCAAAGCTACGGCTAACGACAGCCGCACAATATAGCCCGATGCCATGATGAATTTCATGGGCCTCGATCTGACTACGTCAGACAGGTGGCATTAGCCGCAACAGAAGTATTTCATTAGCATTTTTTTTATTTTCTCCTTTCTTTTTGTTCCTGGTTTTTCCTTTTTTTTAATGTTTTGAAATTTTATGTTTTTTTTTTTTTTTTTTTTATTGCTTCATAATATTTCACTATTTTTTTGTTTTTTTTTTTTTTTTTTTTTTTTTATTCGATAAAATATCTTCATTTTTGCTTTGACTATGTTTTATGCAATAGAAGTATTTCATTAGCATTTTTTTTTATTTTCGGCCTTTCTTTTTGTTCCTGGTTTTTCCTTTTTTTTAATGTTTTGAAATTTTATATGTTTTTGCTTTAACTTTTTTCTTTTTAAGTGCAGTCAGTTAAATGCCTTTCAGGAAATCAAACTTAGGTCATCATACTCACAAGGAAAAACTAGTACGACGAGTGTAATTGCATATCAAATTGAGGAGGAACAGGCATGAGCAAACAAGAAAAGCAGACAAAGAATGGCACAAGCACATGCTGAGGGTGCAGCAGAGCAACCGGCAGCTAAACTTGAGGATGCACATTTGCGAGCGCAGCATTCATGTTTTGCAACATCAGATCTGCTCTGTTCTCAACAAAAGGAATACAGTAAGTTGCGAGTGGCTGAAAGATGTCAACCAGAAACAGCACATCAGCGTCAAACATGATTTTGGAGTGAGCAATCACACAATGACTGTCACCTTGCATTCCGGTACAACCCAGTGGAAGATTATAGGTTGAGCCAGCATATTCTCATCAGCACAATGACTGAAGTGAATCTTTATTGCAATCCTCTGAAATTTAAGGGAGAAACAAAAGGAATGTTTTGCACCACTGGAAAAATTAAACTGTCTCAACTTGGAGAACCACCAGTGCCATTAAAAACTTTGCTCGCCAGATATACTGCGGAATCAAAACATTCCCTATATAACATCAGGAAATACAATTCATGTTTCCAAATGATATTGTTTGGAGAAATGTGCATTTTTGAACACATCTCTGATTCAACAGAAATATCCATAAGCATTGTAAAACTAACCCATTGCCCTCAAGGAATCCAGAGTAGAGCCATTTAAAATGTATCTTCAAATTTGAGGTCTCCACTATAAATACAATATCAATACATTTAAGTTCATAACATAAAGACAAAAATAAGTTGTAATAACTTCAAGTATTTGGTTAACAAATAACAAATGATATTATTTAAGTAAAAAGGTTTGTGTATATATATTTATACATTTTTTAATAAAAAAAATCATACCACCTATGTAAATGTTTAAACATACTGAAAACGTGCTTTCTCCTTAACCAGACTGAGCCACAACAACGCGTGACAGGGTACAGCTAGTTTTAATAATAAAAGTGTTGAATCTCTCGCGCACGTAGGATATATTTATATATATATATATATCACCAAAAACCAATATATAAAAATGGGACAGTTTTTCTATTCTAGCGAATTAGATTTTGATTATCTGAGTTATCAAAATGAGATTTAGTATTTGTGCTTTGGGATAATCAATTTTGAAGTTTTAATTTCATTCATAATAATATCATAAAAAGCACGCAAAAATTTTAAATCTTGACCAAATCCATATGATCTTCCAGTAAATAAATCACAAACTAGAATTTTTGCATGAATTGCACAATTCTTTCTTAAAATGATTTATTACTGCATATATAATGTCAATCTCATTGATGCGCATTAGAAAAATAATTAATTCATTTTTATCAGGCTCTTTTCTAGCAGATAATCTGAAATGTAGGCGTAGTAATTGCTGTTTAGCATCAAACATTGCTCCATTACTTAATGAAAAATGCAGGTAAAGCTTTGAAATTTTGCAGGCATATTTATAAAGATTCGTGGTATCAAATGACCCAATAAACAATTTTTGGACCGTTTGATGTTTTTAGGGTACCATATCGCCTTAATAAAATTACGTATAAAGTTGTTTCGTTATTCAAATGTATTAATCACATAGGTTCATCGACCTCATTAGTTTTTTACTATCTCAAGCATTAGAAGAGTGATCCTTAAAATTTTAGAGATTTGCTGAAATTATAATATCATGATGTTTTTACTGTATTCCTAACAATTGTTAACATTTCTTTATTTACTGTCAATCATTTGTTAATATTAAATGTTTTCCCTTGTTACTTTTAAAACTATATTTTAAAAAGTTAATGCTAATTTTGATGTTATTTTCTCTTGTTTTTATCAGCATTGTCATGTCAAGTAACACATGTAACAATAAAATTACCACATGTAAACAGTAAATTTAATTATGCTAATAAAGTTAAACATGTTTATTAAAATGTATAGAAGCACAGAAAAAATGTATACAAAATTCTTCAAGTTGTGTCACATATTTCGTATTAAAGTATAGCAATACAATGCAAGTTTTATTATCGGTTAACCTCCTGCTATCTGTAATTCTCATGCGGCCTAGGTAGCAGAATAGTTATGTTCACGAGCTCATGTGGCCGACATTATAAGAACCCACTAATTATGTCGCTTCAAAGTATGTTAAATCGGTTGGGGCTCAAAGTCGTTATACTGTGGTGTTGTGGGAAAGTTAACGGTGTTCAGCTAGACAGGTAGAGAGGAGGCCAGAGTTAAAAATAACGATGTCAATTGTCCCTGTATTGCTTTCTAAAGCATTGTTTACAAAAGATCTATATAATTTTTTATTATATTCAAACTCCGCATATCTCTCTTCAATCGTATCAAATGTATGTATAAAAGAAAAGTATTTCAACTGATAGAGAAAACAGAAAATAAAAAAAATGAAATTCTGTTGTATAAATAAATTTTAGATTGTGCAAAATACATGAAAAAATATGCAAATATATTGTTTCGTAATAACTATTTCAAGCATCGCGTCTCCTCTTATAATCTAATTTTAAAGAAAATGAGTGCATTTAAAACTTTCATATTAAATGTTACAATTAAAAATTAACACTTTTTGAATTAAAAGTATTTCCTTCACTGAATTTGTAAGATTTTAAACTAATTTAAATTTTTAAACCATTAGCAATAAGCAATACATATGCATGTAAGGAAAAAAATTATTAGATAAATAGTTCTTTCTTAATCCTCATAATTCAGAACTCTTAATTTGATACTTGAGTTGAATACATTGATATGTTTTAAATATATCAAGTGAGATATAGAGACAGAGATTATTGCAAATACAAATTAATTTAATTTTTTTATAGAAATTTGTATTACATACACTTAATGGCCATTACATTATAACGAATACTCAATGCAATGAGCTTAGCAAAAGGCAAAACTACGGTACACTTGTGGTTGAAGTATATAAAGCACCCATGCGCTGTGCTTCCACACGTAAAGTGTTTAGCGATATAATGGGAAAAGCAAATGATTTATCAGATTTCGATAAAGGTCAAATTGTTATGGCTCGGCGCCTGGGCACATCGATTTCAGAAGCGGCGTGTTCACTGGTCTGCTCACGTGCAGCCTTATGAGTTTTTATCAAAAATGGTGCATGGAGAGTACAATGATAAGTCGCAGGCTAGAGTCGGTCTGCCATTGTGAATTAATTCCAAATGAGAGCGATTACTGTTACACATTGTTTGCTGCCCTACCGAAGAATCACAACAGCTGATATCTCTACTATCTACTACAGTAGAGATCCAGATAGCTTGTCCCAATCCACAATGCAATGTACACTCTTGTTTATGTTTTATACGACGCTATATAGCTAAAAAAAACGACCCTGCGTTGACACAACTTAATTACTAAGAATGTCAAAATTTTAAATTTATAACAATATTTAGATTTTAATCATCATAATTTTTAATAAAAATACTGTTATTATATCAATAATACCTTTTAAGTCAAAGAGATCCTAAACATTTTTCATAATTATGCATAGAACAAATGTTTTTTTTATAAAATGATATATGATATTTTTATTTTCAAAATACCCGTAACTAATGATAATTTGTAATTTCTTGTAAAATAAATCCGAATAATTTACCAGATGTAGTATAATGTAAATTTTAAAAATATTTTAGTACCATAACAAATTTGTACAAAATTATTAAAAAATTCTAAAGTTAAAAACATATGCAATTTACCTTCTGAAAATATGTGTTTATAGAAAATAAATCTAAAACAATAAAGCCAAATTATAATTATTAATTTTTCTATCATGAAGCATATATTTAAGAAATGAATTATTCATTTGGAAATGCTTATTGAGCATTAGGCTGTAAAAATAATTGCAGATAACTACATAATTACCAGGTATTTCATTTATATAACCATAAATTATATTTTTCTGTAAACCTTGAATCATACTTCAATATACTTTTGAGATATCATCATAATAATATAAAAATCCATAGCTTAATAGGTATAAGAAAAATAATAACCTTACTTCATGAAAATACTTGTATGCTTTTGATCAATAAAATTCCTTTATAAAAGGAATTTTACTCCCTAACGAAAGAATTGCATATTACAATCTTCAAAGGCCTGAAGAGTACATTACAAGGAAAAAAATAGATTCAGGATTGAAAAGAAGACAAAATGATTTGATGCAGAAACAACTAGTTTCTAATGTGTTAAAATATAAGTATGATCCGATTTATGTGGCATCAAGGAGGAGAGATTTGGTTTAGTTTTTAAATAGTTATGCATACAAAGAAACATCTTTAAAATATTTCATTCGTAGCTATTATATGCATAATGTTATTTTCATATATTAGTAGTATTTTGTCCCATAAAATATAAAAATGAAAAATAAATGTTACAGTATACATATAGTTATTTTCCTGTTTTGAAACAAGATGCTGATGAATAGTCTGCTAAAAAAATAACTATTATTTCAATTTATGCATGAGAGCTTATTAGTCCGATTATGACTTATACACAGGAATTAGTTTGTGATGGACCTATACGCCTCCTTCAACTTATCCTCTTGGGAAATCTTTGGGCTATTAATCACAACCAAACATTTTGGAAGAAGAAACCATGATATGCAGATTAGGTCAGTTATATATAGTATAGGTTTCCTAGCTAGTGAGATGGATAGACGGAGTTACCTGGGGATTGAAATATAGAGAAGCTGACGACCAGGAAAGATAGCTACCGATCAGGTATTAGTATACATCGACAGCGCGTTTCGGGCATTAAATAGCAGAAGATATTTAAGTGATGATTGGTCACCATAGCTAAGTTGTAGCTCAAATGTTAGAGTAGGGGATTGATCCCATAAAAGAAGGATCAATATAATAGAAGTTTCTCATAATTCGCGTCTCTCGTAGTAAAATCTTCTATTGTTCTTAACTGGAACATCTCTTCTTGTTTGAATACTAGAATTGTGTCTGTTAATAATTAGTATGCTGAATAAATAGTTGAAAAGTATTATGGCGAGTCATCCTTCACTTCCTCATACACCTCCAGCCGGAACCAAGAGTAGGTATCGTGTGTTAAAAGTTTTTAGTAAAGCAGATTCTGAAGAGCAATATTTTCTTTGAAAATCAATTTGAAAATTAAGAAATTTTAATTGAATCTCTAATCACGTGTCGAAATTCATTTAGTTAAATGTTTACATTGAGGCAGAGAGAAACAGCTATTTTAATTTAAATTTCGCTACAAAGGCTGAATCACTGGTAATAGATATCATTCCCTTCCTTAGAATGAAAAAGTGCCTCACAGCAAATAAAACTGGATATCAAGAGATAATTTCGAATAGAGAATTTGATAATAGAGAATTTCGGAGTCTTTTTTAAAGTAGACCTCTTGCATTTTCGTACACACGCAACTGCCGAAAATTTTTTTCTGCACGACTTTTTTTAGAATTCTTTTCACATTTCCACCCTAATGTTAAGCAGTCTCTCTTCTCACTCCCGAATCAGTATCCCATCGAAGGCGACTTTAGTATTATAAACAATCAGAAGTTTCAAGAATCCATGTCTTTATAGTAGGAAAGTTGCAGGACAAATGGAACTCCATGTTTCCCGAAATAGCCGGAGTTATGGTCTACCGACAGAAATTTGAACACAAATTTCGCAGCCACTCCAACTCTAATTCAAAATTGCGCATACGGAATCTACTGATCCCAATCGCTCCGGAAATCTCTCGTTAAGTCAAACGATGATTTTCTGCTAGAATTTTTGCTTATTTTCAACAACAGCTACTTTTAGAGGATTTGTTTTAATGATGGCTCTCCACTTGTGAGTAGAAGTTTTTGAGTCATTCATTTGTATTGCGCCCAAAGCATCGTCACCAAACAATAGTTTAATCTTACGATATTTATATATTGCTTCGATAATTACTTTTTTGACTAAATCCGAAGCAATATCTTTGCTCGATTTCGTCACTAATCCCAAGGGAAATCAAAAATCTTCCTCAGTTAGTGACCAGCAGATAGCAATTAGCAAGCACGAGCAAGGAGAAAAGACTCTACCTTATTAATTATGCCGTCTCCTTCCACTACCCAAAAAAGTGTTACCCTAGTATTAATTTTTTTTTGTGGAAAAATTCAGGATCGGATACTTTTGCCCTCGTTGGAGGGGAGCGGGGGACTAGTAGAGAAAAAAGCAATTCACATTCATTCCTTCTCTCATCATGAGATCTGCGGAAATATTAGATATACAAACTCAAAATTTGGCAAGCCGGTTTCTTTCGCTGCATAGATATTCGCCAAGAACGGGAAATCAACTCCCAGTGGGAGTTGTAGGGCATTTTATAGACTTTTTAAAACTAATAGGTCTATGAACTTTTAATTCGACAGACATGTTTCTTTTGTTGCGAAGAGACCTACTAAAATCGGAAATTGTGTAAATTGTCTTCCAGGGTGTACACGAGTGTATAAAATATAGCATAGTTCAGTTTTAGAAATTACATTGTCTTTTTTTTTAAATCAAGAGGTGAGTGTCACAAAAATGTTTTTAACACAATCGATAGCTTAATTGTATAGAACTTGGGTATTTCTAAATTAAAACACACACACATACTTAAAAATAACACATACTCATACAACATCATTAAATACTCAGAAAATTGGGTAATTAAGTATGTATACATTGCAATTCAGATTATATGGGTTAAGAACTAGAAGGGGTCTCCCGGACAATAGAAAAAAAGAATGAACTGAAAAATAATTTTTACTCAATACAAAATCAACATCAGTGCAAAAATATAAAAGTTACTTCCATTTGCATGCTGTATAACATCGTATGAGAATATTTCCTTTTAACATTCTTTGTTTTAAAAAATTGTGTAATGCATCTTTACTTCTCTTGTATATCGACACATATTTTACAAATTGCATTAATGTCTCCGGAATGAAGTCCTCTTTATCCCATATAATTTAATAAAGTTTTCAAATTGTGTGCAACAACTTAATAAGAGATTGTATTTCGTTTAATTAGTATATCTTCTACATTATTAACATCGTTATTTGATTTAATAACACAGTAAGTAATAATGCTTCCATCTGTCAATTACTGGAAGTCAGGCCCAAATGCATCGCTTTGAAATCAATCTTCTAAATATTTTTTATCAAATTTTACAAATTCTTCGAACTAGTTTGATTGTTCAAGAATACATTTGCCTTTTTTTCTTGAATATCTGAGGAAAATTACTCATAAAATGGTATGATCTTTCTCCACGATCGTGATAACTTAGACGATTTTACTTCTGACTATGCTACAAATATTTCCTTTTTATGGTCACCTGGAGCCTTTCCACAGCACATTATGCTAATGTACTTCTCTAAAAAGTGGCTTGAAGCTGGCTTTCCTTCCTGTGGAGCAAGTATTTTCGTTGAGAGACATTTTCAATCCGGTCTCATTGGTATTGTAAATTTGATAACTAATCAAATTTTATTCGTCAACTAATTCTTGAAATTTCACAATAAAAAATTATTCTTTTTGAAGTCATATCTATATTTAGACATTCTCCTTTAACATTTGAGTACGTAATTCCACAGGATTGTAGAAATCGAATGACTCAACAAGATGAAGCATTAAAATATCTTTCTAATCCTAGTGCTTTAGGAAAATCTCGGTTTTCCTTCTGAACAACTTAGGCAGTTAGTCTGTTGTTCCAATGGGAAAGAAACGACTTGATTTTTCTTGATTGTGTCATTGACATAAATAAATCAATACATTTTAATATGCATTATTTACCTGTTCTATTAGTTGTCTAACTAAGTGTGCCAAATTTTATTTTAGAATCCTTTACATTTCATAATCTAATTCGCTGGTGAAGTTTGGGACACCTATTTTAATCAGCCATTATTATAAAAATAATATATTTATTACTTTTTTAATTTACCATCAAGAAATATCATAAACCGAGGGAGCAGTCAGTTTAATCGCTATCCCAAATTCCTAAAACAAATAATTATGTCCTTTATCTGCTTGCGATTTAATGTAACTGTACTAAACAGGTCTCGCCCGGTATAACAGAATATCTCAGCGTAAAGATTCTCTTCAAGAACTCCAAAGTAAATTCGCTAATCTAATTTTAATAGCAGCCTAACGCATAAACCTCAAAATCACTTCGCTAGAGTTTAAATAGCACTCAAATTAACATAAATCATTGTTTTCTTACAGGAAGCGGTTTTAAAAACATACAACAATTAAAAATATTTTATCCCAGAGACTTAGTAACAGACGCGGATAGGATCTGTCACAAATCTACTCACAGAAATATCCATGGATCCGAACATTTAAATGATACTTAATATTACTAATTGAGCTCCTTTAACATTATATAACCATACAGAAGTAGAAAAACGACCTCATTGTTTATTTATAAGAATCCCATACGAGCAAAAGAGAGGATAGCCTCTGCTTACAGGGAATTTTAAAGTGAAATTTTGCTCAGAACCAAAATGCAAAAAAAAGTATGTCTGCGCATATCGATGATGACGAAAACTATTTTCAACATGAATATATTGAGTAAAATTTACTCAAACTGTTAGGTTTGTTTATTTATTTTTCGTCCTTGTTGAATTAAATGTCTGGTTGTTGAGGAAATCCATTTGTAAATGTTCAACTACTGTTTATCTTTTCAAATTTATTTATTTTATTTCATTTTCAAAACCAATATTTTTTTTTTAGATTTCTTACGGAAAATAAAGAAAAATATGTAAAAATTGCATACAAAGCACTTTAAAACAATAAAGAACTGAGTTAAAGTGTTATTTTGGGATTGTTAAGCTAAAATAAACAACTAATCAAATAATAAGATAGTATCTCATTACAATTATTTGCTTTAAATATAATTTTAGTGGTTTAAAAATTAGCTAAAATAGTGGAACCAAAAGGAAATAAACAACTTATCCCGCATTATTTGCTTCCACTGGAATAATTTTTAAATATAATGTTGCATTTCTTGAATATGAAGGGAGTTAAACATTCTTTGCCTTCTGACTATTTGAGTATTACATGGGGAAAGGGTTACAATGTTAAGAAGAAATTGTTCAATAGGCTCAGATTGTAATAAATTACATTATCAATTTTGAAATTAAAAACATTAGTAAAACTAGTTTTTATAAAAATTGCTACTTAAAGATTTAAAACTTAAACTCTTTAAGATTTTTACTTCTTCCTGATTTAAAAAAAAGTTTTATATTTATTTATTTATTTATTTGTTTACATTTAAAAAGTATTACAAACAAATTTACATTTGCAGCCACAGCTTCGAGCTTCATATCTTGATGTAAGATTTCCAACATGAAATTTTTTAAGAAATTTAACATGTTCAAAAGTTAAGTTTAGCAAATATCTGAAATTATCTGAAATTCTGATAAATATAATTTTTTTGAATGGAAACTCTAAATGTGCTGAAATTATAGAAACTAAAAAGAGATTTCAACTGTATTAATAGCAATAAACTATTAACAAACATATTATATGTAACTATTTTTAATGTTTTCCTCCTTTATTAAAATAAAAACAGTTAAAGAAAGAGAGCACCCTTTGTTCTTATCAGTATGATTTTTTTATTTTATAATTGGATTTGCTTAACAAAATTAAATACATTCTTAAAATACATAATGACAGGTTACAGATATATCTCGAATTTTTGTACGAAAAATAAATGATGATCCAACCCTTTGGGTAAAACCAATAAAAAGACATAATACCCCTACATAAAAATTTTCTTGGGTTGATTTGGTGATTTCATGTATAAGAGTCACCCTAAGTAATACAGACATTTCTGTAATAACTCCACCATTTAAAGAAAGAGATGACAAAGCATGCTTTTATAGAGGACGCAGAGTGATGGGAATGCATGCGATAACGTCAGATGCTTTCAGATGCGTGTGTGATAGCGTTGGAGCACGTAAAGAGGCTTGGCTCCCTCATGGATGCCTACAAATGGTGTCAACTCGTGGTAGAGGAATTTTTAAGAGCAGAAAATGCGAATGTGCTAGTGAAATCTATTTTCGAAGGCAAAATGTGTACGGCACGGAAGTTGTGATTTGTAGATTGGTATTCCAATAGTGTAGATATTTCCGTAGTAGAAGAAACAATACTGACGACAGGTGATGGTCTGTTCAAGTGAATGTGGTTATCACCAAGGAAGAAGGTGCATATATGGACCATCTAGTGAATATTAATCGGCAAATCACCACTCAAGAAATGGCTCATGACCTTATGTGGCTGTGGCGTGTCAAATATTGTTATGGAAATTCCTCTGGGAGGTCTTCGACAGCTCTATCTCTTACCGTAAGAATATCATATCTTCGGTCCAGTCAAGAAAGTTCTGAAGAAACGTGAATTGACTATGATAATGAGGTCCAAGTTGCTGCTTGAAAATTAATTCCACAAGCAACTCTGGAGCTGCTTCACTGGGATATCCATCATCTCGAGGACTACCGGGACATTTATTTCAACCTATAAGGTAGGTGTCTTTATCCAGCCTATCTGATACGCCATCATTACTTCTTTTCTTTTTGTGTAGTAATTTATATTAATATAACTAAACCATTTTTTAAATCGACTGTCACCAAAATGAAAATGCCACTATCCTTTGGGTTACCCTTATAGATTTAAAAAGTTAACACTATCCAATGTGCTTTCTCTCAAAGATATAACATTCACCTCATATGTGTGATTTTATGATTTAGCTTCAGAGCCTTTATTAAATTCTGACTAATTCCTTCTTGGGAATATAAAATCTATCATTATAATGTGTATTATTTATGAATACATAGCTCTACAATCGTGATTTAATATATACCGAGATGATTTAATCATAAAAGTAATACTTAAAACATATAAATTATTTATGTACATATATTAATTGAATAGTACATTTGCAATTTTAGATACTTAGAACATAAAATATCTCTTATAGTTAAAATGAAATCTACTATTCATTCCATTTTTTTCTTCGTATGATAACATATTTCACGAATTAGAAAGCTAAATATTAAAAAGTAAACTTTTTTACTACTTTAATTATATTCTTAAGCATATATGTCATTTTTATAGTTTAAATTAACCTGCTTATACACGTTTCATGGTATTCTGCGGAAAGAATATATTTGAAAACATACTTTCTTATTCATACAATAGTTATCTTATCCATCGTTCAATAATGCATTACGTTACTCTCCCATCTTAATCCGAAACGTGACGTAAGATATCCAATAACTGAATCCTACTTTCTAGGACGCCAAAATCATATAATTGGTCTACACGTATGCAAAATGCAATTTCGTAGCAGATTCATTTATGTCTCTTCTATTTCACGAAGGTGAAATTTTAATTTTGTATGTTTCAAAAATTTTGTAAAAAAAATACATGTAATACTGTGAGAAATAAAATAAATTCGCCAGATCTTCCTTACAATACTTTTATTACCGAGATAAATTTAATGCATATTATGAATCCTATTTCTTCAGTTTTATAGTATTTATATTTAAATTTCATCAAATCAATTTAATTATGTTTTCCTACATGATATTTTATGCAGACAATTTAAAAACACTGTGTCAATTTTTACTATTTGATAGTTATAATAAACATTTCCACATAATTAGCTGATAATTAGTACGGTGAAATTAAATGGATATCTTTAATATAAATTTTTCAGACGACTGTTACCAAAAAGTATAATTTGAGTTCAATGTAAATTTATATTCTAAATGAGATTAATACTCTCTTTTAAAATAAGAATTTCGTTTCACATTTATGATTCATTTTTTTGTGTTTTAAAATATTGCACATTTAGCAATTTAGAAAATAAAAAACTTTGGAATGAAAAATGTACATGCAATATAGTAAGGCTTAAACCTAATATGTAAATAGAACTGAGTATTTGAGATCTAAATTAGTTAGTTTCTATGTGGGAGGAGAGAGAGTGAGAGAGCATGAGATTATTTTAATAATCGATCGACAAAACTTAAATTATATAATTACCACTCCAATAATTGAAGAGATGAAATAAAATGTATATTCAAAGAGGAAAAACAATTATTATATAGAGAGAGTGTACTTATATTATACTTATGTAAAGTATGTAGAAACAAAGTTGTGTAAAAGGAAATTTATAATAAAATTTTCGTTAAACTTTCAGTGATAAATTATTTTTATTTTTTTTAATATTACAACAATAGGAAATAGAATGATCGCATAGTCTATTGAGATCATGTCTTTGGTACTGCACTCAATTGACCCAGTTTGGATGCTTCTAAAAATTATTGAATAGAGTTTTTTGTTTTGTATAATAGAATAATAAATGCAATGTTAACACGATCACGTACACCTAATTTACCATACGGTATCACAGTGTTTTATGCTACTTGCTGTCACAACCAAGCTACTTGAATAGCATTTCGTGTATAAAAATGTGCTGCGCATGCAAGTTTAGGTTTTACTTTGTCACGAACCTGGACGGGGCATTACGCTTTGTCCAAGCGAAGCAATATATGCCTCTTTGTCCAAGAAAGCGTTAACAATCAAAAGATTGATATTCTTTTCCTACCAAAATTACACTCGCACATACTTGTATATACTGAAAAGCCAAAAAAAACCTAATATCGTGTAGACCGCTTATAAGCACGCAGAAATGCAGCAACACGAAGAGACTAGATTCGACTGATGTCTGAAGTAATCTTAAAGGAAATTCCCATCAAGAATCCTGAGGGGTAGTCCACAAATCTATAGAAGTACGATGTAGTGGAGATTTCTTTTGAACAACACGTTAAAAGAGTTCAAATATATTTCATTATATTTCTGTCTAATAATTTAGATTTCAGTGAAATGATATAAAGTTAGAAGAGTGTTCTCAGACACAGTCGGTAGGAACTTTCGAAGTGCTACCGACTGGAATATATATGTATGTACATATGAAAATCTAAATTTCCTTATTAAATTTTGAAATCTTTAAAAATATATATATTAACAACCTATATTAAGCCGAAAAGCAATTTTGTTCAACTGGAAAACGATCCTGTTTCACTGTTTGTTTGAATTTTAAATTGGTCATATTTATTTAATTCAAAAAAAAAATTTTCATTAATTTTAAAAAAGACATTGCTCTGCATTAGAGAACTTGACAGTATATATTAAAGGAACTGTAAAAAATGTCTGACTGCACTAAATGAATTAAAATTATTACCACTATTTAATTTTAAAGGACTTTAATAAGGACAATAAAACAATACATTTAAGATATATAGAATTAAATTGATTTAATAAGTCTAAAAGTTTTACAAGTATCCAGTTTTCACACTAAAAATGAGTCAGCAATCTAAACGAAGAGATTAAATTAACAAGAAAAAAGAAAGTTTAGATGGAAAAACTTATAAATTGGAAATTGAAAATAAAAATATTCTACACAAATATATGTATAAAAATATGTATATGTATATGTATATGTAATAGGTATAAAAATACTTCAACAAAGTTGAAAATTTTTAAATTAAAATAGAGCTCTTTTTCATAAGTTTTCAAATTATTTTTACATGGAATTGAGAATATATTTAGTATAAGAAATAAAAAGAAATATATAGAAACTATAAACATTTATCTTTGAAAAAAAACGAAAACAGAAACTAATAATCAATGTATAGTTTTTTTTTTCCAATTAAATCAAGGCAAGAGCATAAACGATTCCATAATTGAAACACAAAATACTGTTCTAAAATCATTATAAATTCTTATCACATTATACAATGAAAATAAATTCACCTATTTTATTAAAAAGGAACTTTGCAGAAAGAAATGTATAGTTCTTTAGAAAAACACGAAGGAAAGGAGAAAGCAAATTCCCCATGAGAATCGGCCGTCGAAATGGACTGTCTCCTGAGAAAGGCAAAGAATAAGAAAGAAAATGTTTCGGGTATACGCATGATCTAGCAGATAAATAGAACGGGAAAACAAAATGCAAATATAAATATGATTTATATAAAAAAGGGTTCTATAAAAAGATGAGAAGACATTCATAACTCTAACATAACCGTAACTCTATATATTGTATCGTAAAATCTTAAATTAAATTGGTAAAATTCAATTTCATTACAAAACAATCATACAAAGAAATAAGCCTAAATAGTTCTAAAGACTATAAATAATCCATTTATATACAAACTTCTATTACAAAGGAATAAAATATTCCTAGAATATTGTTTGATATTCCTAGTATATTGCATCATCTAATCTGGATATATTTTTTATTAAAAATATGAAATTGACAATCTAAATACTTTAATAACCACATATAACTCTGTAAATATTTAATATTTATTCATAAAAATTACATAAAATAGCCATTTTAATAAATTAGAAATAATAGAATATGTTTAATTTTTATCAGAAGAAAACCTCAATTCCTTTAAATGAGGCTAATATCACACACAATATCAAACATTAATAATGATGCATCATATTAATAAATATTTTCAAATATTTTTTTTTAACTTTGAATAAAATTTCAAGTGAAATTAATATTATTACAAGTCTTTTTGTAAGGAAATACATTTAATAGTGCTGGATTAGTTTCCTGCTCTGATAGCTCCGATACATGATTGATTTTCGACGGTCTCTTCCAAAGGACCTTTTTCCTGTTAGGGAACTAATGACGTCTTAACGATCACGCAGTTTTTCGTGGGAAAGTATCCAATATCAGACACCCCGATGCTTATGTTCCAAGGCAAATTAACCTTTGACCTGACTTTATCCAGCTGACACAGAAGTAACCGAAACAGTTCCCACTCCATTTTCCGACATTAAAGTCCACAGCATGAGGGGGGGGGGACAAGAACCAACCACAGAATAGTAATCTCGGCTGCGTCCAAACAGAAGTGAATCTGCACCACGTAAGGCTTGGAAAGGGGTATCGTATTCGACCTTTAAAGAGACACGAAAAGGGGAAATCAAGAAGCTTCACAGATGCTACAGAGACACTTATTTAGGCTTCAATACTCTAGGACATCTCTATAGGCTTCAGTACTCTATGGCACTTCTAGAGGCTTCAATACTCTACGACACTTCTATAGGCTTCAATACTCTACGGCACTTTTATAGGCTTCAATTTCTCTGCGACACTTCTGCAAGCTGCAAAACCTCTACGATGCCCCAGAACAACCCAATGGACTGTCTCTTCGATTGACTTCCAGATTAGTTTAGACCAGAGGTTCCCAAACTTTTTTGTCTCATAGACCCCTTGCCATGTTTTTCAGTTTGGGGTAGAACCCTGCTTAATTAATATTGAATTATTTCAAATTTTTCAACTTAAATGTCTTTTTGATAGCTGGTACTAACACTCCTACTTTAAAATAATTAATTTTCTAACTTTAATGAAGTGTAGTGTTTAAAATTTTAAAAACACACATGTTAATTAATTAAAGGAAAAGTTAATTAATAAATGCAAGTGTTAAATAAACTAACTAAACAA
The DNA here is from genome assembly GCA_019973975.1 of Trichonephila clavata. NCBI lineage: Eukaryota > Metazoa > Arthropoda > Arachnida > Araneae > Nephilidae > Trichonephila > Trichonephila clavata. The sequence continues at coordinate 72,533 of BMAO01019467.1, forward strand.
CAAACAAGTGACTTTAAAGGGAGGAAGGAATCTCTAGCACTACAATATCAAATTTTCAACATCTAGTATTAATCTTGTCTGGTTTAACCTTAAATTTCCTCTGTTAGTGTCCAATTTCTTTTAGATTGGCAACCACACTGAAGCTCCTTTACAATAGGAAAAGCAATGAAAAACTTCCCCACGATATTCCAAAAGTCGAGACAAATAACAGGTTTGACTTTTTAATCCAAAATTGCTGGCATCCATTTCTAAACTTTAAGATCTTCGTTAGTGTTTATTACGATCAGTTCCTATTGTAATGTGACATTTTTTTTTTCAATATGAATATACGAATTCGTTGCCTACTGTATTGCCATAATCAAATCATTCTCAAACCTAACTTTAAAATCTGAAAAGGCAGTTAAATGTTGAACGTAGGTTAAAACATTCTGACAAATTTAGTAATTAGCAAAATTTCTAAATAGTCTGATAAATTTAGAAAATTTGGGACCTTCAGTATTATACTTCTTTAACTTAACTCAGGAAAGAGAAGATGAAATGTTTCTTGCTTAGATAAAATGTATGCTGTCACCTTGTAAATGCAAATTAATTTCATTATATTTAGTAAATAAATCTGTTAAATAGGTAAAATTTAGTTTCCACATGGTTATAATTTTTTTTTAAAAATTAGTCATGGCTTAGTTTAATGAGAGCCACTATCATAGACCCCACTTACACCTCATGGACCCCCAAATTAATTTTTGGCTGGCGTAGACCCCTTGGAGGTAGTCGTAGACCCCTAGGGGTCTACATAGACCACATTGGGAATCACTGATTTAGACTCTCACACTTACAGCGGCCTATCAACGAGCAAGCCTATGTCGTCCTAATGCAGCCTTTCACAGGAGTGATCCGGCCTAAACAGCGACCTCAACAGCGCTGCACCTTAGCAGCGCCTAGCAGTTTCAATCAACTAGAAATTTCAGTGTTTAGATAAGCTTTTTCACAGAGAGCGCGATTTCTATGGAGAATGATATTCCTAATGTGATCAATTGTGTTTTATATCAGGTTTATTGTCTTTAAATATACAGATTTAAAAAAAAATTGTAAAATAATTTTTTAATGATAGCAAACCATATTGTATGATTGACCAAAATAATAAAAACACAGCAACACAAAATCTGAAACATGTAGAAATGTTTCTTTTTTCTTGAAGGAATTCTAGTTAATACGTTAATGTATGGTACTTGTAAATACTTAACGTTAAAATATTTTCTTAAGAAATGAATTAAAATATTCTAATATTCACGCTGATTATTTTTGAAATATTAATTACCAGATGCATATAATTCTCAAGAGCCATATGTCATGGACGATTCATTCCTTAGAGAGATAAACCACCCAAACACCAGTCAAAGGTGTGGACTCAAGCTTAGCGTTATTTTCATGTGAATTTCACAATTCTTATATCTTTCAAAATATATACTTTCGTGTTTTTTATTTGGGTGAAGAAGCTTTTTTCCCTCAAAACAGTCTACACAAAATTTTGATTCGAAGATTTCTAAATGGCTGCCCAATAAGCAAACATCTTCTTATTCAAAAAATTGCCCAAACACCTTAACTGAGAATACCATTTACAGAACTGGATTACCCCTGTCAATCAAAAATTACCAACGTAAGGTGCAAACCCTAAATGAATGTAAAGCTGGGTGATTGCAAGGTCAACTCTAAATACGTTCTATAGAAAACTAATACCCCTTATATCATGCCTTTCCCCTACAAAATTTTAGTTTCTGTTTCAAACGAACCTAGATTCGTATTAGTATGGGGAGAAAACAAACCAAGAGACATTGCAAAACTTGGCAACTTTTATTCACACAGCTTAGCATCTTAATATATTAACGCCTTAAGGTATCCGACTGCGTTCGGAACCGTGATTTTTTAAATGCGTACAAACGATTATTTTTTTAATATATTTAGGGTCTCTTAGATTAAAATAGACGTATGAAATTGTTTTAAGAATATTATACATTTAAAAATTATTTTGATACAATATTTTGGCAAAAAAATTAATATAGAATTGTATATTTCCAAATGATTCTCCTTTTATGGAAAATGCTTGTGTAATAGTAATATTTTGCCTGCATATAGCTCAGACCTCTGTACAGAGCCTGTGCCAGGATTTTTGAAATATTAAATTTAGAACTGGATTTATCCTTACTTTAATACATCAGAGAGGACAAATTTTAAAAGAAAAACACTGCTAAGTATTTCAGTTGGTAGTAACTCTGACATTAATGTGAATTTAAGTCGTAATTCAGGCAGTCTGGAGAGGTATTAGCTATATATAAGCAAAATATTATTATAGAAGAATTTTTCATAAAAGGAGAATGTTTTGTACAAAGGTAATTCAAAGTTCATTTTTGTCATGGCATTTGAATATTTTTTATTGTAATAATATTCTTAAAACAATTTCGAATTGCTTATCTTTTACAGCAGCCGTTTTGACTTACAGCCAAGCAGATTTCAACTCTACAATATATCAAACTTCCTATCTCAAAGAATTTAGCGAGTTTTAATCTAACTCGCTATTTCTAATAACAGAAGAATTTGAAGAGTGCATACATTAGAGAGAGAGACACTGTTTACGCTTAAGTCAGCCAAAACGTCTCCTTAGAATTGTAACCTCGAGATCCTCCACGGTCCCACTCCAGAGCACTTTTAATAGTAAACTCAATCTGCATATATCACTGTTCCTTCTCAAGACAGGACTCTTAAATCAATCAAACAATGGATAAAATAGTTTTCCTTACATTTAGATTTAGTTGGAAACGCGTTAAAAGAGCCCACCCAATGCTTAGTAGCTGATTCCTATTACGTTTGACGGATAATAGTTGATTACGATAATCTTCCTATTAAGTCTCATGGGAAATTAGTCCTTTTTTTTAAAAAAAATTTTGACTTATCTCTGAAAACAGCTCGGTTCAATTTTTCATTCTGTGTGAGTGTATAAAAATGACGTTTCGCTTAACATGAATTAATGTGTTTGGTTTTAACGAAATACTTTTTATGCAATACAGAAATAAATAGAGTATATACCTTTTATTTTGAAGATAAATATTCTTTGTTTTGTTTTTACATTACTTATATAACCTTTCACAATAAATTTTATAAATTTAGAAAAAATTGGAAATGGGTCCAAAAGTGGGCAGTTAAATTGTTCAAAATCTATCAGGAAGAGCCTGATAACTTAAAATATTATTAATGCATTTCTATAAAACTTTTTCTACTTGATTTTTACATTATTTTCTAAAGAATATATTAAAATATTTCTTATTGTATATATATATATATATATATATTAGAGTTATGGCCTGTTATTTAAGTAATGATCTCGTAACGAATGTGACATTTCTTACTCGATCTAATATTTATTCTATCAGCTCTAAGATTTTTAAATTTTATTCAAACATTAAAATCTTAGTACATTATCTAGATATGCATCTCATGTATTTTAGTAATACTTTTATTGATATAACTTTATTACTTTTTTCTGTAATTGCTATAAAATTTTTCAAAAATATTGTTAAATTTTTTTTAATATTGTTAGTTAAATATTAGCATTTATTGGTATTGACCCCTATAAAAGCATTGATAATGGTTTAGTATGCCAATTCCTAAGAAATTACTTTTTAAAAAAAAAATGTTTTTGGATATTTTAAAAATAAAAGAAATCCTGGTACTACTAAAGAATCATCGTGTTTGATACTCTATGGAGGCTCGAGATTTTTTCCATATTACATTTCGATATTCACTTGGTCGTTCATCTTTTCTTCATGTTCCTGATTCAAGAGCTAGAAAAGTCTGCTACCTGATAATTTTAATTCACATTCTGTGTTTATTGTACGAATATCAACCTTGTACAAATATTGGACAGCCTTGTAATTGCCCCTGAGAGCAAAAGCAGTTATTTGTGGTTAATATATTTTTATTGAAATCATAATTATTTAGAAACCCCCACTTAGAATTCCGTTACTTCTATTGATAATTTAATAACAATTTTTGCTATTATTTAATACCTATTTTAATGATAAGACGTAAAAAAAAATTGTAAATCTTATATCTTACGCTGTATAGAGCTAAAGAATTTAGATCAAATGAAATTAAGAACAGGGTAAATATTTAACTAACATATCTTCGTTATCCACAATGTCTTTAAATTGTGTATGTGTGTGTGTTTTTGTAGAGCTTGACAGGAATTCTAAATTAATATAAATTTTTGTTCTAATATTTTTGTTCGAAAGAATATGTCTGATTATGCATGTAGAATACCACCGAAATAATTAGGACATAAAGAATAAGAAATTTTAACCAAAAAACCTAGTATCCTCTACTTATCATTTTATATCTCATCAAAGAAATTAATTAATTCGAACTCATAAAAATGAATGTTAAGCATTTATTGAGCTTTCTGTGTTTGCTTATGCATGAAAAAGCTTCATATTTTAGTTCTACAATAGATAAAAAGACAAGAAAAGTTTTCTATGATTTTTTTTATAATGGTAAGTAATTATACTGAGCACAAAACACAGAAAACATTGATTTTGCTGACAAGTATTTTTTTTAAATTTTTTTTCACGATATATGCATTATTAATGTTGATGAACATGGAATCTAATATATAAAATCTACCAACGAGTTAAGTAGTGGAAGTGATCTAGAAATGTATTAAGAAAAAAAGTAGGCGATGACAAAATTTTCTAACTCTGTGGAAGAATTACATCAGATTGTTATAATATGGAATCTAAATATTATCTGAGAGGAAAAAACATTAGTGAACTCGATATAAAAAGGTCAAAAAGAAAACTGAATTTCTTAACGCAAAATTTAAATGTTTGAAATTATACAAGATAAGAGGTACCTTTTTGTTTTTATTACGTTATTTTGTATTTTATTTTGCTTGATTCTACTGATCTGTTTCATTTATCGAAACCCTGTTCCTTATCGGAATTTTTTCCAAATAAGTTTACAGTAGAAATAGGTTAGAATTAAAAAACAAAATTCATCTTTTTAGTTTTTTCCAGCAACATTTCATCTTAAGTAGGTATAAAATTAGAGGAAGGACTCTCAAGAGAAGATAGAATATTTAAAATGAAACCACTTGTAGAAAATATTGACATCCTATTTATTAGTTACTGACTTTGATAAATATAACTGATAACTTTTTGTTGTAGTTGCAACTTGTACATCAATCCATTTATTTATAACTTATGTATTATGTTCACTTCAAGCAGAAGCTTCAATTTCTTTATAATTATTCTCAAACTTGTATTTATAAGCATGTTTGATTGATAAAATAACAGACTCTTACAGACTTTTCCGTTTTGTTACGACTTTCCAATAAAATGGAAAATTTAAACAATATAGCTTATTTTTCTCAATTTCAAAAGAATGAATAATTCCATGTTTAGCCTGTTCGAAGAAAAATGTATTTCTATTTCATAGTAAATATAGTAATTTTTATATATAGCATTATTCTATAGAATTGTTTACTTTTCCTTATTTTGACGATTCCACATATTGAGTATTTAAAAATTCAAAATGTAAGCTTTGATAAAATACTACCAATTTTTTTCTTTTGAATTAACAAGAAGTTATTACTATCAAAGAAGAGAAAAGTTATTCTTAAAATTCTAAGAGTGAAGAACAACTGGCAAAAATTCTAATAATTTCTTTGAGATAATCGAAAATCTATAGATTTATTTATTTTTTTCTATTTCTAATTGGAAAACATTGTTGTAAACACTACTCTATTCCAAATTATCAGTGATTTTTTATCTTTAATTTTATTCTATCGACATAAGAACAATAACAAATTATTTTTAAAGTAATTGAAAATTCACAATCGAATTGCTTGAAATAATTTTTTAAGAATTTTTAAATCAAAACATGAAATAAAAAAAATCGGGAAAAATTTTGTTTAGTTGAAATTTTCAACAGAGAAGCAAATGCCTCTTTTTCTTTTCTTTTTTTTACTGAATATATTAACTGATTACGTTCAGTTTATGTGCGTAGAAGTATATATATTAAACATTTTCTCTTAAAAAGAACTTTTAAATTTGTTCTGTAGTAATTGATATTTTTAAAAAATAATAATATAAAAGCACAAGAAAAAATAATTTTTAGCTTGAAAACGTTATGCAAATTGTCTAATTATATTTTTATGAAATTTCTCCTAATTTGAGAGATTTCACATCATTTTTCTTTCAGCTGTAGTATTGATTACTTTTAAGACATTTTAATATTATGTTTAGTTGCAATCTCATTAAGAATAAGTCTATATGTAAGACTACTCTAAAATGCATGCATTATTCCAATTAAAATAAGACTTGAATAAATGCATATAAAAGAAATCGTATACATAATTTATAAATTTTTCATTTTGAAAATAGGAATAAACACATGAAAAAAATCGAAAATATTGTTTTATGTACAAGTTTATTAAAGATTAAACCTGAAAAATGTTTCATTTCTATACGTTTTATTCAGTTAAAACAAAACTTGCTCGGACACTGACGGAAAAAAAATCCCAATACCAAGATAGATGCGTTACATGAACGATATTTGGTAGGCGTATTAATAGATCTGAAATATGACATAGATTCATATTTCGCGCTTCACGCATGCGGAGATAGTAACGCCATTCAGAACTTGCAAATCAGGGTTGATTTAAATGCATGCTGTAAAGTTCGTGAGCCTTATTTATCTATGAAATTTGAAGTATTGAGTTGATGTTAGCCAAGAATTTCTTTAAAACGAAGAAACCATTATCAACAACTCTAGGAGTTTGAACGAGGTCGTGTAATACGACTCCAAGAAGGTGGATTATCTTTCCACGATATTTCTGAAGGACTTGGCCGGAATGTGTCCATTGTTCATAATTGTTGGGAGTACTGGTTAAGGGATGGTATTGCCTCCAGAAGACCAGGTTTCGGGTGGCTACCTGAGACTACTGTGAGAGAAGACCGCCGTATTCCGCGTACGGTTGTGGCGCATCGTACTGCATCTGCGCAGAAATTCGTTTGGCAGTTGGTACAACAGTGACACAAAGAACTGTTAGAAAGTGGTTACTTTAAGTATAGCTTTGGACCAAAGACCATATAGGGTGAACTCCACTGACTCCAAACCATTGCCATTTGTGATGACAATAGTGTCAAGTCAGAGCTCATTAGAAGATGGAGTGGAGATTTGATATTAGATACTGAGATTTCTAATGAAAGCAGGTTCTGCCTGGATGCCAGTGATGGCCATGCGTTAGTCAGAATATGGCCGGGAAACGCCTGCAACCAAACTGTCTGCGGCCTAGACGCACTGGACCTACACCTGGAGTCATGGTCTGGGGAGCAATTTCATATGGCAGCAGAAGCAATTTCGTGGTTATCTCTAACACACTGAGTGCAAATTTGTACTTCAGTATAATTATTGAACCTATAGTCCTGCCATTCATGAACAGAATTCAAGGGGGGGGGGTCCAACAGGATAACGCTCGCTCTAACACCACTGTTGTGACGCAACGTTCTTTACAAAGTGTTGGCATGTTACCTTGGCATGTGAGATTACCAGATCTTTCTCCAATTGAGCACGTAAGGGGCATTGTTGAACAACTCCACAGCCAGCACTGACCGTCTCAGTATTGACATAAAAAGTTCAACAAGCCACAACCTCCATACCGCAAAGTAACATTTGGCACCTGTATGACACAATGCATACACACTTGCAGGCTTGGTTTCAAAATTCTGTAGATTACACCGGCAATTAATGTAACAACATTTTCCATTTGAAATGTAATTTTTTCTTGAGCTTAAATTAGCCTGTAACTTTGAAAATTTAATCAATTAAGCATGTTAACTAGGCAACTGCATTGTACAAATTTCTTTAACTTGCAATAATTTTTTCTTGTTGTTGGAATATTTTTCCGTCACTGTATATAAAATAATTTTAATCTATGTATTTAAAATATATTAATACGTAAGTTAATCGATCAATAAATCATTAAAAGTTTATCTGCAGGATATAAATATTTTTAAGTGCCAGAAATCTTGTACTATAGTCAATGTCTGAGAAGCCTACTACTGAAAGGCTACAAAAATATGACGGAGCAGTATTTCACGCATTCCTTACAAACGATGAAATAGAAATATTCTGCTGATCGTGCTAAACATATTTCTGTGTAGCATATTATAATGCGAAATTTTCTTGCAAGAGTATCGAAATTTGATCGTTCAATTGGCATCCCAGATGTCCTATATCACGTCCATTAAAAAAATGTAAGTTTATCTTATCACCATTTTGATTCAAAAGAGTATTTTGGCACTTTTGTAAAGTTTCATAGGACTGTTGGAACAGGCCCAGTTCAAAACCATGGGTACGGAAAATGAAAGAATTTGCTTTATCAGAAAGAATTTTCACAAACGTTTCGCTAGCATAGACACTTGGTATCTTATTACCAGTTATTTCGGGTTAATAGGTGTCCTGACATACGGACTATTCACCAACGAATTCAGTTAACTGGTTACGATTAATTTTCATGGCATTATTTCTTTCACGACAATTATTAACCCTCTTAGCGGTTTGAACGTCTTTTTCCGCACGTCTAGAGATGCTTCGAAAACGCACCACACGTCTTTTTCTGACTTCAAGAGAGTGCTTCAAAAGCGGGTAGGCCGTGTTTTTCTGAAATCCTTTCCCCTCTTTTATGGTTTAACACCATGAAATATAATTAGGGAGGGTTGTGGCGACACAATGGTCACTGACAGGAAGTTTTACAGCTCTCGGGGAACCATGCGTTTTGACCCTGAAGCAATCGTAAAAAAGTTGAGAAGAATTTCTTTAGACACCTTAGTGAACGAACTATAAGTTATAGTGTTTGTAATTTAGCTTCATTTGAGATATTATTGCGTTTGAATTAAATAAATTCTTTTTGCACTTTTAGCAATTTAACTTTTTTTTTTCAAGTTTTGAAAATGTTCCAACGTATAAATAAAATATTATATAACTCACTTTTGATTTTTTATTAATTTGAAGTTTTAATAAGTTGGGACTGTAATCTGCTATTTTATATAGTTGGACAAATAACTTTTTAAGTATATTCTCTTTGCTTGATTAACTCGTATTATTTTCTTCATCTTAAAATGATGAAACGGAAAAAGAAGTTTTTAAAATATATAAATCTCTATATAATATCTAGAACTATATTTAATTGCTTCATTTTTCTTCTCTTAACCAATGTTTTCAGTTTTTAAACCATGATTATTTCATTATAAGGTGTCAAAAAAGTTAATAAGAAACCGAGCGCTTCAAAATTTAAAACCTTTTAAACTTTCCAACTACTAAAAATGAATAATTTTTAAACTTTTGCATCAAATTATTTGTAAAAAATTCTTACGCTTTCATAAAAATAATAATGAAAAAACTAATTCAGATCCATTATTTTTTTTTAAATTTTAAAGCCAGATGTTCAGGGCGCGTATTGTTACAATACACCAAATTATATTTGGATTAAAAAAAATGCTTGAGTTTCAGTTTACTTCAGAGAAAACATGAATGAGGGGTTTTTTATACCAATTCATATTTTTAACCTTGAATATTTGAATAAATAGTAATTAAAAATATTCAGATACATTTACAGTTGACATTTACGCATATAAATAAAGATAAATTTGAAATTTTTTTTAAACATATTTGTTTATGCAAAATTTCTAAACATTTATTTTTTTAAAGCTAACTGAAGAACAAGTAATTAAAATCTGGATATCTATTATAATTAACATTCAGAAAATATCCAGATTTTCATACAAAACTAGGAATTTTATGTTAGAAATTGTATTTGAAATTTCAGAAAAAAATATTTCTGTATCGTGCACATACTCAGTTAAAAATTATTAAAAATAAGTACTAACAATTCTTCGAATAAAATATTAAATTAAAATTTTAACATAAGAATCTTAAGCATTTTAATGCATTTCGTAAATTTCATACAATTCGGTTAAAACTGTATGTTAAGAGCAAAAATTATGCTGAAAAATTTGATGAATATACAATAAATTTTTAAGTAGAAGCAATACTGAGAAGCTAAAACACAGGAATGAAAAATTATGATCATATCTACAAGAGTTTTTGAACTATCTATTTTAAAATTCAGAAATTCTCTGCGTTAAGTTATACTTAATATTAATTAAAAAGTCAACATAAATGTAATGTAATGTTTGAAGACGCATTCATGTACTATTAAAAAAATTATAAAGGGCATTGTTGCGAATGTTAAGAATTTCATATAATTTTAAATTCAGATTTTAACAGATTGACGTAGAAGAAAAAAACGAACATCTAACATACAGGATGCAGTCTGCAATACATAACCTTAATAAACAGAAGACAGCATTTTCACTTTCTAGAGCAGAGCTGGTTTAGGTAGGGGTGAGCTGGGCAAAAAGTGAGGGCCCAGCGGTTTTGACGGGTGCCGCACAAGAAATTGCAGTTTTCAGGAAAAATTATAATAATTACAAATACAAAAATAAGTCTTGCAGTTTTTTCATACATTTTTATTAACACGAATTGCGGAATTGATTTCCAATATACTTTGTTGTGTTTCACAATATTTAAGCCCCTCAGGGGGGGGCTCACCTTCTTTAGGTGAGTACGGGTGTTACAATCCCGAGGTGCCCTAGTGATCTTTTCCTTTTCCCGCGGGGTTTACTGTCTTTGACAAACACGGGCTTCACGAACCCGGGGTACCCTAGTGATCCTTCTCTATTTTCGACCCTCTTTCTTGTCATTCAATTCATTCTTTCTCTCTTCCCGTCTAGACCACAGATATTAAAACAAATATTTGGCGCAGTATAGCCGAAATCGGCTCTTGCGCCAATAAACCCCAAAATCACTCACTCACTCACAATATTTAAGGTAACAAACCATAGTTCTTCAGATATATTTGTTCTACTTTTCAAAAGCTGTACTCCTATTAAAACTTATGCTTCCGAAATACACCTTTTGTAATCTTAAGAAATTATATAAACTATAACGATTAATTTTTTAAATTATTAAATATTCCTATTTAGCCATTTCCGTCCAAACAGTTCAAATGAAAAAAATATTTGGATTCACCCATTCATTAGGAAATTGTATGATTCCAGCAGTAAGTTTTATTTTTTACCGAATAAGATTGCGTCACTTCGGGGATACCTCTAACAGAAACGTTTATTTGCTATCGATTGCAAATTAAACATTTTCCCTTCAATTGTGTTTATTTCAGGAGGATCTTTAAATTATTTTATTCACGCAATACAAGATTTAAATAAATTACTTTTTTCTTGTCAAACGTATTTGCTTAATAATATATATATTTGGGTATTATATTAAAATTGAACTACCCAAAATTATATGTTTTTGTTCCTCTAAAAACTCTTAGTATTTTAGAAATGGTCTTACAATCCGTGTACGGTTTATATGTTCTAAAATGAAAAATATATTTTTATAACTGAATTTTTGTGCCTCGTTTATAAAAATAAAATATTGCTTTGGGCTATAGCTTATAAATGTACTTGGAGGAACAGTATTTTCACATAATATGAATATTTTTGACTGGAGTAAGTCAGATATTTATATTTCAGTTTCTTTACAATTTGAATAAAAGTTGTAAGCAATTTTATGAAGAGGATATTGAGTATAAACTCCTTGGCTATTTAAAAGTAAAATGTTTTATTTTGATACCCCACAGCTCACATTCTAAAATAAGACTCATTTACAATCATATGATCAGCTTTGGGGATATTTAAATTTTCAAAAATACATGTACGAAAACATTCTTTCAAAACCATACATCACATCTCATTCTCTGTCTTCTCCACATCAGGCATTATTTTTTTATACTTAAAAAATTGAATACAGCATTTCCGCATGTTATTTTTTTTTTTAAAAATTAATATGAATACACTGCGAAATTGTCGGTTAGCTTCACTGATCAAAATTGTTTTAAGTGTACTGTTTTGAAAAACAAAATTAATTGGGAGAAGTTTTTTTCTCATTAGAATTTGTAATGATTGAATTGTGTGAAAGTTGTATTTATCGGTGAATTTTCCGTTTAACACTAAAGAAACAGAAAAATAAAAAATTAAATTTTAATAGAAAATGGTTAGAAATACTTTTACCATTTTGAAGAAAAATATATTCCCATTAAAATAAAAATAAAAAATTTGACTAAATTTGCTTTTTGCTCCGTCACAAATGCCTATGTAAAGAAGGTATTTTTGCTTAGTACAAGTTGTTTGACTATGAAATAAAATTTAGATTTTTTCCGAAAAATTAATTTAACATAAAAACATCATTTATAGGATTAAAATATATATAAATTAAAAGTATTGAAATCCCTCTTTATGTTACTTTAAATTTAAAATATAATTGAATAGAGGAAGATTGATTTCATTTCATAAACATAATCGTCGTATGTAACGATACTTCATTTATTCTCTTTTTGTTTAAAAAGAGAGAGAGAGATGGTCACTTTTACTCTTTTTTACATAGTTACTTTTTAAAAAAACATTACGATGTATTTGTGTTTTCTTAGTCTCATATTCCACAATAAATACAAGGTACTTTTTCCTGGCTCAAATCGTTAGTCCAAATAGTTTATTTTTCTTAAATTAATTTTTTTAAATTTTGTTTTGTTTAAAATAAACAAGTATTTTTCAACTTTTGTAACAAGTTTCTTTCTTTCGAGTTTTTTTTTAACTCTTCACTTTTATTGTGACTTAACCGATCAAACAACCACGTGGGCCCACTTTTTCCATCCAAAATTCGCACAAGGCAACGTCACAGCTGTGGACGAGTTTTCTCCCGGCTTTAAAGCAACAAAGAGGCCGAACTGAGTAATAAAATCTTCCCCTGTAGACCTCCCGCTAACTTTAAAGGGGAAAGGAATTAAATGTGTTGCACTTTCGAAGGAATTCTCAAAAAAGAAGTAAACGCTTTCGGAATGATTTTTCAGGACAAGGACGAACACTCAGAGGGTTAATCATATTATCTGCTAGATAAATCAGGAAGCTTGATTCGACCATCTATTTGTTTCCCTTCATAAATTATCCTATATTGATGTTTTCATGCCAGAGACCCATACCATGATATTGCCTTTTATCAAGGAGATTTCAGTTAACTACCGGATCTTTAATCAATATCCTACAGTGTATATTTTACAGTTCATTAAAGGATGCTTGTTGACGCTCAGCTTTAAATTGTAATTTTACCAGCGAAATTATGACTCTTCAAAAAGATCTTATTCACACAAACAAATTTATATCCTCACAACTTTCGGTTCAGCTTTTTTTTTAATATCGTTAATAAAAGGGCTTTATTTTGCGTTATTTTCATTTGGCAACCGTATTTGTACCAGAGTTTCTGTAACGTAATTATGCTCTCTAAGAGCAAAAGTGTTGCACTTGGAATTAAACGTCTGAGGATTAAAATTTAAAAAAGAAATATACAACAATTTATACAGAAAATAGCTAACCAGTTGTAACGTTCTTCATAGTGTGTAGCCACCATTATTCCTTATACAACATACAAAGGAGTTAGGTAATGAATCTTATATGTACTTTAAAAAATCCTGTCCCAGTCCACCCAATGGTATTTGAAACCTGCCACGTAATACTAGTATATTACATGGTACAGGTAAAATGCTGACTTCTCGCCGTATGAAATACCATGCATATTCATTTAGAAACACTAGAAAAAATACCGAACACAATAAATTATCGACATATTCTGAAGAAATTCAGAGATGGCAGCAGAGTAGAAGTCCAAGTATTGTTTTGTAGGTACGTTGGTTGTAACTGATAATTCATGTGCATGAGATCTCTCACTCGCAACTGGCTTCAAATACTTTTGAACATTACTTTAGACTATTTAAAAGCTTCTAATGAACGCAAATGTGTTTTACATTCCACAACGTAACACTGGACTTTTAGACGTGTGACTTTCACTGAGAACAGTGAATCTTTACACTGGACACGTTGCATCCACACAGCAAATTCTTTGTCATCTCCACCAAACATATGCATCGGTAAAGAAAACTCGATAATATTCTATGCAGCTTATGTCTGTGTAGCATAAGACCATTCCATTCTTTGAAAATGATATAATACTGTTAAAAACAGTCGTCTTTACTATCAACACAAATTAAATACCCCGTTATGAAACCATCAACAAATGGTGTGTTTACTTATGGTATAATTGACAGATATTCCTTATTTATAGCCGGTTTGAGAAAATAACCTCGTGTACATTTTTCATTTCATAAAAAGAAAAATATTACATACAGCAAGTTATTTTAAAACAGGTCTCATTTTGTGACAATTCCAAAATTGTACCACATTGCTAAATTTCTATCTATAACAATTATTTCCATTTTGTTTTGCTTTACAAAATGACTTCATTTTAAAAACGTTGATCTTAAGTGTGTAACTCAAGCTAAGCAATAAATTTAAAAAATAAAACTTAAAAAAATTGTAACACTTTAATAAATTAAATGTTTTAAATGTTTACCTCCTACGTGAATTCAGGCTCTGCATCTGTTTAAAAGCTATCACCTGATGTCGAGAGTAATTAGCTAATTTTTTTTCCTGCAATTCTTCAGCAAATCTCTTGATGCAGTTCGGTCACATTTTCGATTATTTTAAATGTTTTTTTCTCTTTTGCAGTCCATACAAGAAATTGTCGGGGCTATAATATGGTGAACAACCTGGCTATTAAATTGAATCATGACGTCCAATCAACCTTCCGGGAGAATCCCTGTCCAAATACTCCCGCACAGGTAGCATACTATACGCTGGGCTTCCATCTTGTCGGTACCACATGTCCCTGTAGTGGTTGAATGGCACATCTTCCAGCAGGTCTGGCAATTTTTTTTGAAGAAAATTTAAGTATTTGGCTCCATTGAAACTGTTCGGGTACTCAAGCGGTTTGTTTATTTTTCCATTTAATATTCCGGTGACCATGTTTATTTTAAATTGAAATTGGGACCGATCTTTCTGCATAAAATGTGGTTTACCATATGCCATCCACATGTTAGTTATGTAAGTTTAAATACCCGTTCTTAAGATTCAGTTTTTTAAGCTGAAGTCATACTGTGAAAGAAAACAAAATGGTAATGATTGTTATTTATAGAAACTTACTAAGTACTGCACCATTTTGGAATTTTCGCTAAATGGGTCAGCTTTTGAAACAACTTGCTTTAAGGAATATTTCTCTTTATATAAAGCGTCAAAGTTAAGTGACACACCATTTTCTCAA
The DNA here is from genome assembly GCA_019973975.1 of Trichonephila clavata. NCBI lineage: Eukaryota > Metazoa > Arthropoda > Arachnida > Araneae > Nephilidae > Trichonephila > Trichonephila clavata. The sequence goes on from BMAO01019467.1 coordinate 87,854, forward strand.
ACCGGTTAAACTGCGTTGATTTAAACTAAACCAGCAAAGGTTTGAGTTCCATTTGTGATTGCGATTAAGAGCATGGTCCTGTGGAATTTGTAATTACAGTTTCTAATTATTTGATGAATGAACAGAGGTATTTTTTTAAATGAAGACGTTTTACAAATGAAAAATTTCTTTGATTGTTATACATAGAAAAGAAGAAATTCTATGCCGTTTTGGAATCTTAACTAAAAGAGCCAACTTTTAAGTAACTTGGGGTTGTGTGTGTGTTATAGTTTTCTTTCTATAAAGAGTCAAAAAAATTTTTTAGTTCATATTCCTTTTGTCTAACCCTAATCAGACATGCTACGGTGATTTTAACTAAACCAGCATTTTTTTTCTACAAATTATGACTGCGATTAATAGTACGGCTATATAAGATCACGTTGGGGAATAAATTTTTGTAAAATTGTGCAATTCGTGATCACGGTAGGTAATAATGTGATGGAGAGTGTAAATTTTCTACATTTTAAAAATGTGCTTGTCTTCACTTAATGAAGTGCTAGGTGTTTTTTTTTTAAATTTTTATTTTACCAAGAATAGATAAGACCCCATCGTCCAGCTCGTGGCTATTTATCAAGTTTCGGGACAACCTGTATAAAAGCTTACTTCATAATCAAAGTAGGGTCTCTCCTCGATTATTTTTTATGTTATGGTACTATGAAAATTTATCTGATAAACACACAGACATGAAAAAGCTGCGATATTTCTCAAAAATCTTAGATACGGCCCTAGTAGGAGAGTAATCATGACATCTGTTATGTGGCAAGCAACATTTCAGCTTAATCGTAGATTATTGTCCTAAATCCACTGAATATCTGCCGTGCCTATGAGTGAGAGTTATATTAGCGTCACCCTTTAAAGTTGTACGAGGGCTAATGGCGACGGACCTTTTAATTTTGAACCATAATCATATGACGAACAGCCTGTCAAATGCAGAGGCAAAGTGCTAAGGCCATCGAATACTAAAATCTTTATGTGGGTATAGTGCGTTTGAGCAGAAAGTTGTTCCGGCTTGGCTATAATACTCATTACCTTAATCTGAATCCCGTTTATGAGGCAGACAGTATCCAAGTCAGTCTTTGACCTTTGGTGGCTCTGGGTTTGGGGACCAAATAAAGAAATTTCTTTGCAAATCTACCATAAATGTTTCCATGGTTTTGACCTTACTTGTAATCCAGAAGGATAAGAAGAAACTACAACAATGTTCAGTTCGGCAATTATTTAGAGAAGTTATTTTAAAGTGATTAAACAAACAGCATGAAAAACACGCTGATTAGTATTTCATTTAAGAATAGATAACGATTCGTTTCGGCACTTTTACGAAACCAAGTTCACATTTAATTTATGGAGGAAATGCCCCTAACAATTTCAATTGCTGCTACAAATATTATAAGCAAGCTCCATAAGTTTTAAGTACTTACATCATTACTGTTAAAAGAGAATTAACTTTACAGCGTGTCCTGCTATTCTTTGAAATTTTTAAAAATATTTGAAATTCTATATTTTTTGCCTTTTTTCCCCAATTTCCACATGAAGCATCCTCTAGTATTTCTGTGCTTTAATTTGGAAAAAGTATGTTTTAAGTTAAAAATTTCCTCACCATATATTATGAAAAATTGACAATATTATGATACAAAAATGCATCACACACTTCCCAAATCCATGTACACTAGTAATTAAGAGAGAAAAGAAGTATGTGTGTGTTGTGTTGTGTGTGTGTGTGTGTGTGTGTGTGTGGTGTGTGTGTGTGTGTGTGTGTGTGTGTGTGTGTGTGTTTAATCGCTTTGATGCACCACAACTATTTTTTAAAACAATACGATTCACACACTATCATGTAGTAATTGAGAAACAATTTACATAATAAGAATTGGTTCCATTATCCATTATTAATCCCATTGGTGTGCTGTGGAATCTTTTGGGAGGGCTTTACAGCTCAGGTGTCATCCTCGTCACTTGACCATGGTTCAAAATTACGAGGCTCGTCACCAATAGCCCTCGTGTAGTTTTATAGTGTGATGTACATAAAACCTTATATTTCCCTCACTACTTATTTTACATTCACATAAGAACAAAAAACATTTAAAAAAACGCAAAGTTGCACAATGTTTATTTGTGAAATAAAAAACTTTTTTAACATCATATTGCATTAAACTTACGAAAATGTTGATATCATTCCAAAATTCAGTTAGAACTAAGATAAATTACAAATAAGTCAACATAAATCCTGTTTAAACTAAAAGAAAATTTCAATAAAATAAGATGAAAATATGCCAAGAAAAATTTAGGTTATAACAAAACTAAAAAGAAATTCCTTTATCATTCTGTTAAATGATATATAACAGAGATCAACTTGAGAAGGAATAAGCTTCCAATTTATTTTTAAAAAGTAGCAGAAAAACTATTACATTTTAAAATTAAAGATAGCAGTCTATAAAGTAGAGATACCATTTTTCGTTATGCATACAAAATAGGATTTATAAAGCCTAGCTTATTTCTTGAAAAACACAATTTTTATTTAAAATGGTATGTATAAATTTTTATTTTACTTTGCTATTAATAATTGACATCTTCTTGCATTTAATTTTTTCGTTTATGTTTTGTACCTTTAAATCTTTGTATGAAAAATGTTTGAATTATAATTTTTATAGTTTTTACCTGGATTAGAATATATATGTTCTAACCCATGTAAAAACTATAACAATTATAGGTTAATATATATATATTAACTTATAATTGTTATAGTTTTTACATGGGTTAGAACACATATATTCTAATCCAGGTAAAAACTATAAAAATTATACATATATATATATGTGTGTGTGTTGTTGTGTGTGTTGTGTTGTTGTTTTTTTTTTTTTTTTTTTTTTTTTTGTGTGTGTTTTGTGTGTGTTGTGTTGTTTGTGTGTGTGTGTGTGGTATAATATACGAAATGGGATTCAAAGGTTCCTGGAGTGACCTATAACATGAACATTTTTGCAGTAAATTGACTACAATAACGTTTCTGTGTGTTACTGCATTCTTCCCCTTTTCTAAAAGTGATTTTTCCTAAATCAAGAGGTCGGTGGTACGCAACAGCGTCTTATTTTGTAAGCGGGTGCATTTAGTAACTGGCGATGGAAAGAAATGAGGTTTGTAAAGCAGAGAAAGACTATCAAATTGTGAGGAAAGTATATTTAGTAGAGTGCTACGGAGACTTACGATACGTTGAAGAATGTTAAGAGAGCAGTGCAACACTATCGCGAGCGTAAGTGTTTGAGTGGAATCGACGTTTCAGGGAAGGCAGGTATCGAATACAACAAACGCTATGATGTAAGCAGACTGCCTGTACCGCTGAAAACATTGAAAAGATTTCTGCGGTGGTATGCAACAACAACCTTTAAACAACGATGGGGTGAAAACGAAAACAACTGTTTTGCCTCATCCTCATTACTCCCCTGATTTCACCCTCCTTCAACTTCAGAATATTTCCAGAACTGGCACGTCGCTTTCAGGATCTTCGGTTCCAATCTGCAGATGAAATTAAAAGTGCATCGCAGGTTGAATTAAAGTGCATGGCTAAAATTCGATTTCAAAAATGCTTCGATGACCTTTACAAGCAATGGCAAAAGTGTGTTGCTGTTCAAAGGTCTTATTTCAGAGGAGGATGTGTTCCAGAAATTTAATTGGTAATATTTTTTTCAAGTTATAGATTCATTCTGGGGACTTTTGAATTATATCTCGTTTTTTTTCTAGTGGGGCTGCGCTTTGGTACTTTTAATTTTTGCAGACCAGAAACATTCCCCGAATCTGGTATCACTTTTTAGGGCGGCACCATATAGGCGATACCAATTGCCGAAAATAATTTTTATGCCCCGTTTTCTCCCCAGAGGAAGACACGAGAGCTCTGACGATGCTGATGTGCACTAAGCCTTAATTTTGCCGAGAACCTCCAAGCTAAACAGACATTCTATGAACGATTTACATGCCGTATAATCATACGAAATGGCCCCTGTCAAATTTCTGCATCATGAAAATTCACCGACTCGGGCCGAGGTCAAACTTACAACCTTGGGTGCAGAAAGTCAATGAGAATGATTGTCGAATGAAAGTGTGCGAACTAGCAGACAAAGTAGCGTGATGTGGTAGTGTCAAAAAGTGTGGTGCATTGCATATCATCTGAAAATGAGGACATGAGAAAGCTGTGTGAAAAATGGGTGCCGCGTTTACTCACATTTAAGCAAAAACAGTGTCATGAAGATGTTTCAATTGAGTGCATAGTGAAGTTTCAGAGCAACAAAGCAGAATTTTTACGCCGTTTCATAACCATGGAAAAAACATGGGTCCATCACTTCATACAGAGACAAAAAAAATCATTCTAAACAATGGAATGAAAAGGGAAAACCAGCTCCAAAGAAGGCGAAGACCGTTCCATCTGCAGGCAAGGTCATGACGTCGGTTTCTGGAGATGTGAGTGGAATAATTTTCATTGACTACCGTGGAAAAGGAAAAACTATCAACGGCGAGTATTGCGTGAACTTATTGCAACGTTTGAGCTAAGAAATCAACCTAAAAAACGACCGCATTTGACTAAGAAGAAAGTGTTGTTTAATCAAGACATTGCACCTGCTCACAAATCCGTTATAACTATGTTTAAAATTATTGAATTAATATTTTAATTGCTACCTCAAGTATCGTATTCGCCAGATTTAGCCATCTCGGATTATTTTCTTTTCCCAAACTTGAAAAAATTGCTGAGTAGTAAAAGATTTTCCAACGATGAAGAATTGATGTCGGCAGTTAATGGCTATTTTAAAAGGCAAAACAGTTCTTATAATAAAAAGGGTATCGAAATTATTGAACATCGCATTCAAAAGTGCATAGAGCTGAAAGGAGAAAATGTTAGAAAATAAATATATATATTTTTTTCCAAAATGTTTGTGATTTCTTTGTTAAGTTGGGTACTTTTGGGACCACCCTCGTATATATAATTTAAGATAGACAATACTTGAGAGAGAAAACTGATTTGAGTATTAATGATAAAAATGTACAATTGAAATTGTAATAATAATAAAGAAGTGGATATACCTTGCCGTATTGTAAATATTAAAGACCATGTAATGCTTTATTGACCAGTAACATGGCTAGCCAACCTTCCCTCTTTCTATTTACAATACTGAGTGAAATTTAATGGACAGTTCTACATACACATTATTAATCAAAAGGTTGAAATGAACCTAAAGAATTATTCAAAAATACTTTTATCACTCATATCAAATCACGAAAACCATTTATTGACAGATTTAAAAAACAAATATGTCAACAAATGCTAAATACAAATTCAAAACATGAAAAGTAAAGAAAATTTAACAGTGATATTAATATAAACATAAAATATATTTTTCTTTAAAAAACTAGTTAAGAATTAAAATTACGTAGAAAAGATCAAGTTACAAGAATAATATTAAGAATATTTTCTTAATTTTATGTACTATAATAATACGCTGTCATTTTTTGTTGTTGGTATACGTATATCATTTTTATGAACAGCAGTATCACCATCAGAGATTTAAAAAAAGAGGTATTCTAATGCAGAAATTATTCACGGAATTATGAACATTTATAATATATTTTTAAAAAATTCCCTTCTTATCTTAAAATAAAAATTAATAAATGTAATTTTGGAGTTTTTTATACAAAAATCGATAGATATAAAAAAGAACTCAAATATTAAGATATATATATAAATGGTAAAGGATAGACTCGTTCACTCACTCTCTCATCACGGTATCTACAGAACTATTAAACGTACATATTTAAAATTTGGTAAGTATGTTCCTTTCATAAAGTAAAGATCATCTAAGAACAGATTTTGTGAAAATCGAAGCCCAAGAAACGGGGAATTAAGTGGTGTTAAAAATAATTATTCCCATTTTTAAACTACTGGACGCACAGTCTTGAAATTTCGTAAGAAGATTTCTTTCATAGAGTAGAGATCTGCAAAAAATGGTTTTTTGTTAAAACAGACCCCCAAGTGGGGTTTCGGCGGCTTAATGGGCGTTACAGATAATTATTTCCGTTTTATAACTCTTAGATGTACAGTCTTCAAATCTGGTAAGTATATTCCTTTTATAGAGTAGTGTTCCCCTACAAACTGGATTTTACGAAAATAGAGCCCCTAGTGTCGTTGCGGTTGCTTAAGGGATGCTATACGTAATTAATTCCATTTGTTAAACCGTTAGACGTACAGTCTTGAAATTTGGCAAGAAAATTCCTTTTATGGAGCAGAGATCGGCAAACTACATCTATCCACCCAATCATGTGATTTGAGCTGCCTATATATAAACCAAGATTTCTGGAGACCACCCTCTTTTGTCTTTGTCTTTCGTAATCTAATCGGCTGCAGCTTGCTTTGTGTTTTGTGTTTACGTCTTCTTGTCTGCTTTTGTTATGTTGAAACGCTATATGTTAAGTGTTCAATAAACTGTACTTACTATTTCAAAGGACTGCCTCGTCAATGCCCTCAAACATAGTGATAATATTAAGGAATCCCTATCAACAGCCTACTATATAATAAGAATGTGAAGACGATGGTCCTTGAAATGAATTTTCTAATAATATTGAAGATGATTGATGTTTTATTTTTGATGGCATTGACGAAACACAGTCCTTTGAATTACTAAATACAGTTTATTGAACACTTAACATAAAGCGTTTCAACATAACAAGAAGCAGACAAAAATACACAAGACACAAGCCAAGCTGCAGCCGATTACAAGACGAAAGACAAAGGCCAAAAGAGAGTGTTCTCCTGAAATCTCGGTGTATATATAGGCACCTCAAATTACATGATTTGAGTGGGTGGATAGATGTAGTTCAAAATACTCTCGTTATGCGACTGGCTAACTTATTACTAAAACGTGGGTCCTGAAGGAATGGACCATAAGTAATTAAAATTTATTAAAGAAAAAATTAATAGGATTATATATATCCAAATTAATATATATATAAGTAATCTGTAAGAGTTATGCAATAAGCTTTGGGTGATAAAAATCCTAACTTGGAAACAGGAGAAAAACCCAATAAGCAATCTAGCTATTCACTTAAAACTCTTAAATTTCATTGCCTGTGATGTAAAGCAAATGGGATCCAAGTTCGAAGTAAAATAATACAGAATAATCCTTCTTTTTTTTTAAATAGGGTTATCTTCGATACCGGTTTTATTTAGATCTATTATCAACAGCTCCGACCTTCTCAATTCTGCTAACAGACTTCAAAAATATAGAGAGAAAATATTTCGCAGCATATATGTACTTTATTACTGAGTAGGGGTTTTGCACACAACAAACTCATTAAAAATTATTATCATCATATTCGGATAAAAACAGCAATTTTATGAAATCCTTGTAGATTCTCTACGAATATTCTATGAGAATTAAAGGTGAAATATTGACAAATAGTTTATAAACTAGTTCAGACAAACCATGAAAGATTTATTTATTCTTTATTGAATCTTCCCATAAGTAATCGGTTTTTGTGAATAAATTTCTATATTCAGCTGAAAAAATTGTATTACTCTGATTGGTGATAAGCATAAAATACTAAGATATATGATGACTTATCTTTCTTGATGTCATTTCATGAAATAAGGGTATGCTAAATCATCTATCTCGTTATTGCCATACATATAATAAATAAACACATGACATATATATATAGTAATATATAAAGAAAGAGATATACTTGCTAATATTTTGTTTTCTAGAAACACGACCTAAAGTTCCACTTTCACATTTTTCATAATTTATTCCTAATTTAATTCTGTTTTGCTCTTAAAAGAAGTATTTGTGATATTTCAAAAGTAACATCATCTGCTCACATCGAAAATAAATTCTAGTGCACAAAGATTGATCAAGGTATCTCATTACAGATATTTTTTAATATATATATTTAACGACGTATAAAATTGATTACTATTCTAAATATACAAAAAATGTCAACTATACCTTTTTAACTATACCTCTATTACCTTTTTTACGTATATAATCAGTTATAAAAATTTAAAAATAACTACTGTAATTAATTTTTATGTATAAATATTATTTCCTGGTTCGTTCTCATAAATGAATTTCATTGGTTTATATAATATCAATATAAATTATGTCGCCATTACATATTATTAAAATACATGATAATATAAATGTATTTGTACAGAAATATACGAAATAAAAATAATTATTTTCCTAAAATGTTATTTTAAGTTTAATTACTAATTAATTCAAAGCAGTACTTAAAAGCAATTGGACTATTATTTGTAACAGACCTCTTGATTTGAATCTCATTCAAGTGGCGAGTGACACCTTACGGCAGATCTTCAACAACACCAGTACATAAGCTCACGAATCGTCGGATACGAAATGGTGACCATGACTAATACAAGCACTAATAATAACATGTGAAATATATTTTACAAAAAAATCCATATATATCCATATTCGTAAAAACTTAAATTGATATCTACTTATACACTGGTGTTCAAAAGTTAAGCATAATTGCTAATTATGTGAATAAAGAAGGAACTGTAAATCAGAATGGCGGGAAACGTGATATGCGAGTGTAAAATGGTTATAAAATAAGGAAGCAAATCAAAAGAATGATAATAATTAATTTTATTATCCAAAGTAGCAATTTGAAAGAAAACTGAGCATAGCAAGGATTCACACTGTAAAGAAAAAATGAAAGAAAACATTAAATAAAATACTGATGCTGCAGTTTAATAAGACGTGTAGTCAACTCTGACAGCCAAACACGCTGCACAGCGATTTACCATATTTGCTATGAGATGATGAATGAGTTGTGGGCTCAAAAGCTTCCAAGATTCTTGGAGAGCTCTCTTCAGTTCTGTAATGGTGCTTGGTGGGTGCGAAAGGGATGCAATTTGTCTCCCGAGCATATCTCATACATGGTCGATAGGATTTAAATCAAGGAATTTGCAGGCCACGACATGCGCTGGATGTTTTCCGTTTCAAGGAAGTCATCAATCAGCACCGCTCGGTGACATGGCGCATTATCATCTATGAATATGAAGTCAGGACCGACAGCACCTCAAAACAAGCGAACATAGGACTCAAGAACTTCGTCTCTGTATCTTTGAGCAGTCACAGACCGCATGTCAAAAAAATGGAGGTCTGTGCGGCCGTCCATCATTATGCCTGCCCATACCATTACTCCCCTTGATGGAAAAGGATGTCTTTCCGTTATGTTTCTTGGTTCAAAACGTGTTCCACGTTCTCTCTATATCGTTACCCGCCGAGAATCACTACTCAGACTAAACCGGAACTCGTCACTGGCCATCACATTAGCCCACTCTCCCACACTCCAATGCTAATATTTCAAACTCCAGTTCAAACGAGCGGGTTTATGCTCAGACATCAGGGGAATACAAACTGCTGGTCTTCTGGCATACAGGCCAGAACGATTGAGTCTCCTGTAAACAGTTTGTCTCGAAATTTGTATTCCTATGGCGACTGCGAGGGCCGAACCCAGTGCTCTGGCAGTACTGCCCCTCTGACGTCGCGCACTTATTACCAGATATCGGTCTTGGCGAGGTGTTGTGACTCTTGGACGACCTGGTACTGGTTGTCGGGTAACATCTCCCGTTCTTTGAAACCTCTGCCACAGTCTTGAGATCACAGACTGGTCCACATTCAGAATTCGAGACACTTCGGTTTGTGATCGTGAGGATTCCAGCATTCCAGCAATTCTTCCTATCGTAAACATTTCCAATTGGCGTCTTTGTGCCATCATTCGCCTTGTTTGATGGTTAACAACGTTCCTTCGCACAGCAGTTGCATGAAACTTGTCTGAACTGCCTATGCTACGTGAATCGGTTTCTCCGCGTTTCTACATGCGCCGGTGTTTCGCGCAGGACGTAGTCGACTGAAAAGTTTTGCATAAACCCAATGTTTCTTCTTCACCCAATTAATATCCGCAAGAAATTTGGAATAATTTTACGAATATTTACTCCATGTTTTTTGCATTTTACGATTTATACTTAACTTTTGGACACCAGTGTACTTCTAATATCCTTTTATTATAACATCTAATTCATAAATCCTAATACCTTATTTCGAAACGCTTCTCAATTTATCTTTTTCTAAAGCATTAAAAACATTATGTTGGTATATATATTACCGATTCTTTACTTTGAATTTTTCATAGATTTTTTGGCGATTTCAAGAAATATAAGATCATTAATTGTTTTCATACGATTGCTGATAAAGGCTTAATACTCCCTAAACAATGATGTCATTTTTATAAATAGTTAGTTGTTCCCTTCTCCTAAACACGTGAGAGTATTTTTTATAATGCATTATTCCCTGTTTATGAAGACTTGGTAATTGAATAATCCCTCTCTTTTGCCTTTTGTCTTCACCATGTAGCTAGCACGTCTCTTTTCTCTTTATTTCTTTGTTTTTGTCTTCGTCAAAATTTAAGGTGCGCGTGTGTGTTTTTAAGCTGGATGTTTTCTATGTTGTGCTCTGTTTAAGATGTTTATGTTTGTGCGTCTCTATACATGTAATAAACAGGATTAACAATGAACACCTGACTGCCTAGACATTGCAACATCAACCATAATAAATAATGTCTTAGTTAAGAAGGCCTAACCACTCGACACGCTCTTTCAGTTAATCATTACCAGTGGTCACGAGTACTATTTATATATTTTCTTGTCAAAACTTTTCTACAAGAGAGTGATGAATAAACATTAAGTAAAACAAAAAAAATGGAAATTCCAAGTTAACCAGATTATATATATATATATATATATATATATATAAGAGAGAGGGTAAAATGGTACAATTTTATTTCTACTTAAAACGTCAAAAAAAGTTATACATATATAACATTTTTTTAAATTTTTATAACCTGCTTATGGTTCTTTGTGAACGTAAATACATCTTTTCTTTAGCACTAAATGGCATAAAACAGAAATAACATGTATTAGTCATTATTACATAACAATTGGCACAATTTTTTTTAAAACTATTTGAATGTCTTATTATTAGCATTTCAGTGTGGTAGTAACAGCAATAATTTACTTTGATTTATCTTGCCACTTTTTAATCAAATAGTTTCCAATGGTTATTGTTTTATGTACATGTATTAAGCTGCTAAATTATAATTTTGAGGCAAGTGTGTGCGTGAAACTTGGTTCTAGGTTATATTTCTATCAAATTTATATTTCAGCCTGCAGCGTTATTTAAAATTTATAAATAATTATATGGGTTTTTTTTTTCAATTTATCTTCTAATTTCTTCAATGTAATTTTGCTTATAAAATCTGCTGAAGTGGCGCGGCTATCTGATAGGACAGAACCCTGTACCTTTGCTACCAGTTTCCGTAAGCACATAACATACCGTTTGCCCAAATTATAACTTTAGTACGGAGGATGTTACTGCCTTATATAGATGGCATCGCTACACACTACCCCACCAGAGTCGGTGGATAGGCGAACGAACGATATAGTTGTAATGGAGAGCGTGTTGCGTGAGCAGTTGTTGCCGTTAATTGGAGGAGTTACGTCAAGTGATACTGACGACTTTGCTGCGTCAATTGATTCTGCCGAGTTTGCAGCGTCAAGTGAGACTGACGATTTTGTTTTGCTGCGTCAAGTGAGACTGACGATTTTGTTTTGCTGCGTCAAGTGAGACTGACGATTTTGTTTTGCTGCGTCAAGTGAGACTGATGATTTTGTTTTGCTGCGCCAAGTGAGTTTGGTGGGTTTTGTGTTGCTCTTTTTGAGGGTAGACGGCACCACGACTGATCAGAAGGTTGCCTTTTTCTGACTTCAGCCCGGGTCACTGATGAAGTGGCGCGCTTTTCCGATAGGACAGAACCCGGTACTTTTGGTTCCGTAAGCACGTAACATATTGCTGGACCTAAATGATAGCTTTAGTTCAGAGGTTGTTATTGGCTTATATAGATGATACCGCTACACTGCATTCCGAAAATAAAATTCCATATAATATTAAAATCACACATTATGCGTAAGACAAATTATATCATTTCAGTATTTTATTTAATAGTAGATAAAGAAAATAAACTTAATCGCAGCATCAAAATTCAATCCGAGACAAACAGCAATTTGCGTATCATATAAAATCTTTCTGAAACTTTAAATTTGTACATTCTTTAAAATAATAATATCGATAAGAAAACAATTAGTTATTCTTTCCAAATGAAACTAAATCATATAACTAACCATTATAAACCAATCCATATAAATTTATTTTGTCTGAAACTTTTATAACTAAGTACAATAAGACTAGATTCGTTCTTAACTATTCATTTATTTCCGGATAAATAAATCGCTGATCACATACCACAAAATAAAACGATTCTTATTAAGTAACCTAGTTCTTTTTCCACTTAGAAACAATTGGAATAGTACGAGATTATGTCATTTTCTTTTAACCAGGTATAGTAATTCAGTTAGAAATAGCCGCCTTGATCGATTACTTGTATTTCTTCGACAGAAAGAAATAAAGATCTAACGAAATATATATGAAGTCTTTAAGGACGTACAATCCGAAACTGAATTCGGTTGTTATTCAATCATAAAAATGCATTTGGGAAATTGTGGCATCGTGGGTACTGTTATCGAGCTTAGTTATTGGATGAGTAGGGTTTGTAACTTGGTTTGATAAAGAATTGGTTCCATGCTTTATTCCTTCTGAGCTTCTTTTAGAATGACTATATAGATGTGGAATTCTTATATGTTCTGTTGATAAGTAAACTCGTAAATTTTTATGTTTGGAAAGAAATTTCCCAATTCTATGATGAACTAGAAAGACATTTCTTCATTCTAATATAAATGGATGCTAAGCTTAATATTTTATCTATATAAAATTGTAATTGAAGGCCAAAAATTATACATGATTTATTTTTATAAAAACAATTATCTCATCAATTGAAATAAACATTTTATTTTATTGAGCATTTGCATATAATTAGGGCAAATTTAATTTTAAAATTTTAGTATCTTGTGTCGTAAATTATGGAAGTAATAATATTCTCTTTTATTTTCAAGATTGTTTATTGTTTAAATAAGTAACATTTTGAAAGCCTTTAATGATGGTAGTTAGCTGTTCCAATTTTTATACATTTTTATGTATATAAATATATATATAAATTAATAAACCTTCAAACAAAGTACATAGAATTGAAAAATGTAATGGCTAGTTTTCGCAAAACAAATATATTAAAAGAGATAAATTATTTCATACATTTTCATTAGTCATGAGTGATAAATTTTCATTTTACAAGGAAGTCTTCATATAACATTACTTTGCAAGAATAATTTTATAAATCTAGCAGTGAAAAAAGGGTCATAATAGCTTAGTGGCTATGGTCACACACTCGTGGCCGTCGCGTCAGGAGTTCGAACCCTACTCTACGAGAATTCCTCATGTAGACGGACTGATGCATATTAATTCTTAAACTGAAGGCTGGAATTTTTCATTGAATGGCGGAAATTTAGAACCTTGAAAATATCCCATTAGGAACAGGGATTTGGAAAGGCAATATGTGCAATTTGCTGTTTGAGAAGTTAAAATGTAAAGATAATCCAAAAATGCTGATATTGTCTCTGTCCCCAATGTAATGTAAGACTTAGTAATACACGATGCTTAAATTTCTACGTTTCATATATATAAATATATACATACACACAAACGCAAAATCTTCAACAGTTTTAAAAAAATACGAACATTTTTTTTCCCCTGAGTATTGAGAGAAAATTTTTTTTTAATGTGTGAAACATTCTTCATAGCATGAAGGGTGTTCTTATAAAATGCAAACATTTAGAGTTTTTGTGTTCTACAATTATAAAATAAAAATTTAGTATGAAAACTTTAAAATTGAAAATTAAAACGAAACTCTTCTATTTTACATTCTGTAAAAAAATAATTAGCATTTTTTAGATCATTTTGGGCAAAAAAATGATCATTTAAGGGGTTCATTCTGTCAAGGTTTAAAGACTTCCAATTCGCGTAGTGAGGTAGTTAGGAGAGGAGGGTGCCTGCTCAAATGTGGTCATTTGACTGAGGCTCCAAAGTACAAGGTCATCAATGTTTCTCGTGTTGGTTTGGAGAGTGACGTTAACAAGCACTCATTTGCTAGCAGTTCAAAATGACTGTCATAAAACAAAATAAACACACATATGACATTAATAGTTTTGATTGTTCTGCATTTATATGAAGAAATACTCTTTATACGATAAAAAAAATACTAGAATTACGTATTCATTTGTAAATTTAATATTTTTATTTAAAATTGCTCAACTAAATCAAGTTTATTAAATGTGTTCCTCAATTTTTTTGTTTGTTTTTTTTTTATTTTAAGTAACTTTCTCCTTTCCTTTGATATGCAAATCTTTAAATATAAAGCAGCTCTCTCAATCGAAATTGCATAATACTTAATTCACTTTGTTTATTTGTTAGAGTTAATTAATATACCCTTGTATTTAATCAGAATTTCCAAATTCGGCACTTCAGTGTGTATCTTCTGGTAATCCGTTAAGAGTATTAAATTTTATCCTATCAATCTCTGCAGATATTTGAAAGGCATTTTAATTACAAAGGATTCCGGAAATGAAATTTTCTGGATTGTTAGGAAATATTTCTGTCCTTGGATTTATAAATCGAACGCTTTGTGTCACGAATTTAATATAGGATTTTGCTAAGGATAAATTAATAATCGTGTGCTGTGATGAATAATACGTGTGAATTAATTATGCATGAATTCAAAAGAAAAATGCCATATTCTATAATACTTTGGTTACCAATTATATATTAACAAATTTCAGGTACTTCACAAATTGTTTAATTTTCGGTTGTAATATTGTTGAAACTGATGCTACTCACTGTGTATTCTTAAGTAACACGATGTTTTCGCTCGTGTCCGAGCTTAACATAAAAAAGTGGGGGACTGTATTATATATGTAAACGATTGTTCTAACTGACTCATCACAAATATAAAATACAAATTAATACAGGGTATCTATGGTAACCGAGTGGTCATGTTCATGCATTTAAGATCTTCGAATCCTGAGGGTCATTAAAGATCCAACCAGTTAAGGATCTGAAGCACAGTAAGTCTGTTGAATGCTTGTTGGCATGGTGTAGAAGAGTCGAGAGATGTTGCAATTCAAGTGAAGTTGATATCGCAAAAGAGAGGCTCAAAATTGATATAGATTCTTTGCTAATAACCGTTAATAGACTCTGATAGCCGCTAATAGACGTTAATAAGAAAATGAAAACTCAAATCAAATAATGTAGGTGAGACTGCAATGAGCATGACATATAGCAATAGCAATAAAATTTTTGAAAGGTAACAAATAAATTTATATGCTCTGATTGAACAAGTTACATTTATTTAAAGGGTTCCATAATTAATTCACATCTGGTTTCTCATATAATTTATATTTAAAATAAAAATCTTTTAAGGAAAAAATATGTGTGAGTGAATCAAATACAACTTGCAATGCAAATTAATGCTGTCATTTTGGTGCTAGTCGTACTCGTAAATTAAATGCCATCTACTATTTTAATACTAGTCATTTCATAAGTAATTTATCTATTTAATGTATCTGTCTGTCTTTTCACGCTAAATTTTCAGTATAGAATGAATTTCGTTGCCTCTCTTCAAAAATCACGCGAAACAATATTCTTTGTCAATTGATTATACTTAAACCCCCAACTTCAGCTTTTGGTATCTGGTTATCTTGGCCAGAAACAGAAATGACGCTTGTTGGAAGCGGTTCTGGTGCAGTCTGCTTGAAGTATCTGGAGAAACGAACCTCTACTGGGTCAAATCCTTATGTGTGGGATGTGTCTTTCGATACTCATACAGACCTACTGCATATTTAGTAGAACTGTGAAAGGTACCACTCAAGAAATCCATTCCTTAAGAGGGATTTACAGCATATTCCCGTCTCTATTTCAGAATGAACTGTTGAGTGGTTGATTTGAAGACTAACCTGCCGGTGCTCAACCACATGGTACGCTGTACGTTGTACGACTTGGCTGAAAAAAGGAATTTGTTCTCCAAACAAATCATTAAGACATTTTATTCCTGTCTTTTACTGTTTGCAACTTCCCGGAGAAGAGATATCTAAAAATATGTTAAATTAATTCATAATTTTTTTTTCGTATTTAAGTACAACATATAATTACATTTCCTTTCAAGCACAATAGCTAGCATATCGAACAAAACTACTTAGATTTATTAATTGGAGTAAGAAACCATTAAAATAGAGACTTTGAAAGGGAAAGCAATATTCTAGCTGCATAAATTATTTCTTAATTTTTGCAATTTTAAATATTTTAAAAGAGACAAAATATCATCCTGTGATACGTTATAAACAAAAAAATATGTAAGAAATATTTTCAAAAACAAAGAATAAATTTCTAGTAGCCTAAATTAAGTACAAAATAAAGAAATTTTGCAAATGTATATTTTCAATGAAACAGTACATTTAAATTTTTATTTTCATATTTAGTACTTAGAGATGAAATTATAAATGTTTTCGTTTGAAACAGATGTATTACTCAAAATATCTGAATTCACGTAAAAACATATTCCTTAATTTATAAAAAATGTTAAGCATTCGTTTTAGACAAGGTTACCCCATATTGATAAATTACATCAATTATACATGGTATATATATATATATATATATATATATATATATAGTTTGTGTGTTTGAGAAAAATACACACCAAAATAAATATTAACTACTTTGTATCAAAAGGTATAAAAAAATGAGCTAAGCATTTTTATATTTTTGCATATATATATTCAAGAAAAAATTTAACTATTTCAAGTTTGCGCATATTAAGATAAAAGTGAAATCTATTCAAATATTACCGATAAAAAAGTGACTTTACAACCGAATAATAATTTAAAACATTACTCCTGAAGAATATAATTATGCACAAACTAAAAATCTAAGCAAAAAAAGAAAAATGTTCTTCATAAAAGTACTCCTTATAAATGTATATTCTGTAAAATACATTACTTGCCGTTTCATCTCGCTTTACATAAAAAGGAAATTACAATTTGACGTGAGGATAATAATTCCAAATGAATTAAAGGAATAATGTTAAAATGTGGCAAAAACAAATCACATAACATTAACATCAAGGAAGAAACATCACAGCAATTCCGAACACAATTGAGCTTATGAAAACTGGATACAATTCGTATTCCAAAGAAAAAATATATATATTTTCGCTTTTACATTTCTACAAAGATATAAAGAATTATTTCAAATGCCTTCAAATCTCGATATATATTTAAGATATATATATGGTAGCCAATATATATATGAATAATAATAAATATATATTTATATATTTATAAATATATAAAAATATTATTTGATTTTCTAAAAAAAAATTATATGTGTGTTTGAGTGTGTGTATATATATATGAAACTTTAGAAAATATATCTCTAGATTTTATTGGTATAGTAAGTATTAGTGTAAATAATATTCACGGATGTTTATATCAAAATATTTTACATATGAGTGCAACAAATCGTATTTGAATTGTATTCCCATTTCATTTGCTCTCAACTTTACATATTATAATAAAAACTTGAAGTTATTAAAATGACTAGCGTATAAAATATTGGTCATCTGTTACTTAATACTTGAAATAAAATTAGATTAAAATCAATATATAAAGAAAAAATTACTTTGTGACAGAGTTATATTGCGAATACTAAAATTATTGCAGACATTGTCTTATTTTCAGGTTAATCTGCAAAGGAATAACGATAGACAGTCATCGAAAAAAATGAATTCATTATGTAGAGTTTTGAGCAAATATCATATATATATATATATATATATATATATTTCATCATATATTTTTAACATGGTTCTATTTTTTCTATTATGGCGGAAATTTCTGCTGAACGGGGAAGGTGGATCCATAAAGTATTGCTTAACCCTAGATCACTGGTCTACTTTAGCGACAGCTTTAGAAATCGTGGCATGTTCTCGCACATACATCCATCCGTGTGAAAAACACGGTGTACCCAAATCTAAGCCACAAATAGACATTGTTTGGCCTTGAGACTAATTGATTGTCATTGCGAATGCCAATCTAATTGGAAATTGAATCCGTTTGAATTCGCGTAGCTGTACGGTCGCCAACCATGATTCCAGCAACATTGTCAACAACAGATGCATTGAATCTATGAATGTGCTCTCCAGCTGGTGTTTTATCAGAATTGATGACAATAGTGTAATTGTCACTTTGTAATTTGTGCATGTGTGATTTGAATAATTTCGACAATTCATTGTGCTCTTTCAATAAAGAGTCCAGTTCACCAACAATGCATCAGGCAAAAAGTGAATTGAGGGTATTGCAGCTACAACATGCATCCACGCGATTGGCGAGTGCACTTGCGGAGTCCTCACCTCCCATAAAGTAAATTTATAAAAATTTATGTGATTCATTTGGTATTGGCAGCAATGAGCCCACTTTAAGATAAACTTGACTTTTGATTTTGAATGTTGAATTAAATTGTTGACCATTTGCAGCATTATTTGTAACTATTTCTGTTGCTCCGAACGATGTCATTTGGAAACATGAATTGAATGCTCGAATTGACTTCAGGAACAGGTTAGAATCGGGATCCGTACCGATAAGTAAACCGTTCAATGGTTCAGGTGGTGTTTCAATTTTCGGTAAGTGCACTTTTCCTGACGCGCAACACATCCCGGCTGGCTCGTTTTTAAATTTAAGCGCATTACAATGCGGACATTCCTTGTCCATGGCACCAATTGTCACATTCGAATGAGCGTATTATTTAACATTGGGCTCATACCCGAATGCTAGACGACAGAATGAAACGGATGTAAATGCTCGATGTACTTGTTGGCGTTGTTGGTCATTTGCTCTGAGTGTGTCAAAAAGGAATCGACGCTCTTGTCTTTGTTCTAATCGTCTTTGTTGATTTTGCTCAACTCGCACCTCTTGTGATTGTGATATACGCAACTGTGCCATATTCACACGCATATCTTCATTATCCTGTTGGATTTGTTCGTCTGTTCTTTGAGTTATATTTACATTGAAAATGATTCCCGAAAAGTTTGAGCGCACTGAGTATTACAGTTTTATTAATTGGCGTTAAATAATAAACTAATAAATAATAAATAAGAACTCAAAATGTCTGAAAATATGTTTATACAGGAAACACAATAGTTGTTGTTGGCGAGCGCTCGTGACACGTGTTGAAAACTATTGATTTGTATGAGATCACTTAATTAACTGAACGTGAGAACTATCTTGAGCAAAATGGGAATAAATAATTATAGCACTGCAAATTGATGATACATTAATAAATTTTGGCGGAATAATCCTTCAATCATCTGTGCGTTTCGAAATATCAGAAAACTCTTTCACATGGAATAAAGCTCTGCAGAAATATGTTATTTACAACTTCCCTAAATGACAGTGATGTATTTATCTTCCTATAATTTTTCTCTGGGTCTGTGTTTTCTTTTTTCTTTGACAGAGCAGTATGTCGTTAGCCTAAGCTTTGAGCCCCATGAAGGTGACAGTACAATTTTGTTCGGTACAAAACGACAGATGGCGACATCATTTGGACCCACTGATTTAACGATCACGTACTCCATGTGTACTCGGAGGGTATTTGGTGGCACCAGGCATTAAACTCAAGCCTTCCGGTCTGGAGTCCGATGCTCTAATCACTAGGCTACCCACGACCATGATTGCAATTATACTTTATGTAAATTAGACTTTATTGCATATCATTTAAATTGATAAATAATCTCTACATTAGTGTTTGATTTCAAATATATTATATTTTTACATAAAAAATCCCAATTGAAAGGTTTTAGAGTAAGGTAAAACGTTCTTTTATTCTTTTAAAATCTTACCCATTCCAAAAACTATTTAAAATCTCTGTACTCAAGCATAAGATTATAAAATTGATGCAAATACACTGCATCTGAGAAATAAAATTTGTTATCGGTAGATTTACATTTTTGTTCATATATATTTCATGTTGACAAAATAGCATGATATTCAATTTTGCACGATGACAAAGAGCAAGTATTTTACATATTATTATATCTACTTAGTTATTCCCATATTGGTTTTAATTGTTTTCCTTTTAAAACATTTTATTTCCGTTTTCTAATTTACTTAGAGAATATGTATTTTCTGTTTGTAATCAAATTCTTAACAGATAGGTTTCACTACAGATGATAAATCTTATAATAATTCAATAACAGTTTTAAAAAAATACCGATAAAAATCATGAGCTACATAATAATTCTATTAGGAGTGAACCGTGAAAATATTTCGACCCTTTTAGTGAAGGCCATTTACGACAAGGGGTTCACGATTTGATGGATAACCAGGGATGAGACGGTTTGACGTGCCAAAACAAAAGGAGCTATCTTTACTTTCTTCTAGGATTTTTCATCACTAGAAAGCTATGGTTTTGATCGATGACATATCTTGGGGCTCTGACACTTCGATTAAATGCACCAAGAAACTGGAACAGTTGTAATGAAACACAAAGGGAAAATCCAGATTTGACATCTCATGAAATAATAAATACAGGAAGGAAAAGTTTATAATGCATTGAAACTGTATAATAAAAAATTGCATTCATAAATCCTATTACAGAATTCCTTAACATCATTAATTTAAGGAATTTGAAAGTAGATTAATTCATTGTTAGTCATGTTATTTTTTTTTTAAATATAACTAAATAATCAAAGAAACTGTGTAAAAAGTTATTCTAGAAAAAAATGGGAAATGAAGATGAAATCGACTAGAAATATATATTCCAGACGCAATTAAATTGAGATATAGACATACACATAAGGAGGTATAGAAATATATATGTAATCACTAATCATATATCCAATTGCTGTAAATCTAACTTGATGCTAAACAATAGATGAGGGTGTAGCAAGATAATACAGGTAAAAGTAAAATGTCCTCAGTAATAGAATAGCAAACTTCTAGGCTTACGACTACGATGTAGGCTTAAACATTGTATCAAGACGCCGAACTTTCATTTTATTTGATATTTGGTATTCCTGGCCGTAAAAAAGCCTTACAAACCTGGAATAATATAAAAAGTATTATGAAGGAATGATCTATTTACTTAGAAATTAGTAAGGATTTTTTAAAATCTAAAATTAACCTAAAAAGTAAAATCGTTAATACCCTAAACACAGCAAAAATAGTCTTTCTTGCCAATACAGACCCATTAACAAAGCAACACATAAGGATGAAAATTTAAATAAAAAGGATCTTAAAATACTCACTCTGAATTGTACTTAAAAATATCAAAATTGCATTAATAACTTTATTTTTTTAAAGGAATAGAAGTATATACACACTGATGTATGTAAAAAATTCAACACCATGAAGGAGTCATCAGAATTAAATGAACTATGCAGCAAATATCAGTTATAGGTTGTTACGTAAAATAGCAAATCTTGAATGAATATTGAATATTACTACTTCAAGAATGAATTTTAAAGGCATTAAAATAATAAGTGCCCCTTTTATTAAAAAAATTAATGTAGAATTACGGCTCACATATTACGGATTATAAATTAATTTATAATGCGTTATATTTAAAGCCGTATCAAGGCATGTATTAGGCAGGGTATTGCAATTTTTCATAAGGTTTACCCGATTGTGTGGATTAAAATGTAATATTATATTATATACTATCCAGTTTTACAAAAATCTAAAAAATCATCAAACTATCTAAAAAAGTAAAAGTAATTAAAAATACTTTATACTTTTTCATAAAAATTTTCATCTAATTTAGACTAAAGTAAATCTGATTTTTACTCATTAATAATTATAAAATTGTGGAACATTATGACTAATTTAGATCAATTATATTTTTAGAACTTAACTATTTAGAATGAAATTATCATAATTTTCAGATGTACATAAACACTAGCCAAACCAAATATTAAACATTTAATTGTATCTGTTGTAAATTCTTTCAGAAGTCTTAGAAGCTGCGACCGTTATGCAAATTATTTTAGCTAAATTACAAAATGGATATACAATAATGGACCATATGACTGAGACATGCATCGGATTGAAAAGAGTTGTGACCCTCCCCGCCCCTCCTCGACAATCACTTAACTTTGTTAACTGAATGCTTGTGACTTGGAAAATTCAAGTTAACAGTGTCATTCCGAAAGATAAAAGAATTTGTGAAGTGGCCCTTCCTTCCCACTCCTTTCCCCGTCCTTGTATGAAGCAAAAATTGCGTAGAAAAATCATCCTGATTTCGTGATGGAGTGCAATACTGATGTGAAGCGAGAATTGCATTAAAGATGAATCATCCTGTTTTTGGTTGTAAAGTGCCGCTTAAAACTCATCCCGATTCAATGCCGTGAAGTGTCATCATCACAGAAAACGACTTGAAAGAAGTCTTGAATTCGGGTATGCATTCAAATGAATTGCTGCCAGAAAGTTTTACGAGGTCAAGTATTTTGCTCAAGTTCAATGCGTCTTCAGAAAAAGAACTTGAAGAGAAATCGAACTAATTGTAGCTGATGGCACAGCAAGTACTTAAAAAAATACGTGTTAAAATTTTGTAATTTGTGTGGATCTTGCGTACTCGATTAAGCCTTTTATTTTGGTTACATTAAGAAAAAACAGATGATTTTTATGATATACCCGATCTTTGCAAGCATGAATTGAAAAATTAAACAATACAGATTGAAGGATTAAGAAGTTTTTAGTAAGTTAATTTTACAATAATCGCAATTTAAACAAAAAAAAGCCTTTTGCATTTATCAGCTGAACAAAATAAAACATGTATGCTACATTTTAATTCTGTAGATCTAATAGCTAATAAAAATGATTTTTTTTTTATTTATAACGCCGCGTAACTTTCTTGTGGGTCGAACACCTTCCTAAGCTGATCTCTGACTAGCAAAATAACACATTGTTACAAATTGTGTGCATTGAACTCTTAAAATAGAGTAAATAATTTATATACGGATGAGTAGTACATTAATATTACTTTCTGTTTTATTTATTTTATGTTAAAATTGTAAGATTCGCAAGCAACGCCGTTCCTTAAATTATAATGGAGATTCAATGGAAACAAAGCGAAATGTTGGTGATAGAACCAAGCTGGCAATTTAGCGATTGATTGAACAGTGAAGAAGTTGATATGATGTATCGCCACCTGGTGAGGAGCTGTAAAAAAGAGGATAGCACAAAAACCCTCTCCACAAAAAACACATATACACGCCAATTTTCATAGTGATTGGTTGAACGACGTTGGAGTGAAGTGAGGTCATATATGCAAACATCCATTTTTATACGTATAGATTTAAAGCTAACTAAAAGATAATACATATTTTTCTCTCTCTCCTCAATAATACATTCTCGTTTACTGCCAGTAACGAAATATGAAAAAATATAAAGAGTAAAAAATTATGGAATGCTTGTATTTGAAGATAAATAGAAAAAGAGAGGAATCACACACATTTTGCTGGTCCATATTATATATATATTTTTTCTTTCTTATCTTAATACGTAGATTTGTTATCGAGTAATGTCCTCATATTATTGATTACATTGAGTCTTCATTCTGCTCTGTTGATGAATTTCTTTTTTGTATTACGGCTTATACTTTTTCTAAATGATATATATGTAATATCCTCTCTTACATAACTAAAACCTTCGCACTGTAAACTATTAATATTATCGTGAAGGCCATTTTGCGGCTTTCCATTGAAGAGTATTGTGACTATTACCGTAAAATACGGTGTTTAACACTCATCGGTGTATAATGCCCACCTATATGAAGCTGGATTTTTTAATTTTTAGGCATATTCACCGTATAAAGAGCCTCCTTTCTTATGAAGAAACTTGAAATGATTTTATACAGTGCTATTTTGTTTTGATGTCGGATATAGAATTCGAAGTATTACCCCAGACTTTTGAAAAAAATATAGCGTACTTTAGAACTACGAGTTCATAAGGTATGCGATTTGTTTTAAATAAACAGTATTTCTATATATTTAGAAGCCTCGTTTTTTTATGCTCATCTCTTTTTTTTTATTTCTAAAACTATTATTTATATACCCGTCTTATACGCGCCTCAATAAAATTCAATCTTAATTTTTGTGTTAAAAGTGTGAATTATATGCCAGATTTTACGCTATTCTTCAAGTGAAAAATTTTCTTTTTAAATCTTTATGAATATTTTTATTGAAAATGATCCTGGAATAATTATTTCTTATAAAATTTGTTTTTGAAAGTTCTCTGGTTTTGTGCCATTTCTTAAACCATTTTACGGGAATATATGTTTCACATTATTTCGACATTAATATGAAAGCATATACATTTGTTAAAAATTATATTTAAGGATGGTCAATTTTAGATCCATTTTAATTCTTTTAAACATCTTTAACTGAAAAATTTACCCATGTACGTTTTTTATCTTTCTTTGTTCAAATTGTGAGGGATTTCACCTTTAGTTTAAAATGTGTATACATTTTGACAGAATTAATTAAAGAAAATGCTAGAGAAACCTATCATTACACGTCAAGTAATTCAAATAAAATTCCATGGATAAAGTGAGGGTTTATCATCTGAGGCTTTGAAATTTCGGAAATGTAATAGTAACAAATTAAATGAAGAAAAAAGTATCACCTAATTTAAGTAACATCATACTTTGAGTCTCCTACTAATAAAAATTTCGGAAAAAGTATACCTAACTGTTTCATCAGTCGTTCTTAAACATTTGAGTCCCAATTGTCTTAAAAAAGAAAAAAGAATAGCTGGAATCAGTAAAAACGTTTAATTTTCGAGTACAATAATTCTAATTCCACAGAAAGAATAACATGTAAGAAATATTACCCTTGATTTGCAAGAAAACCTTATCTAAGTTTACAGATGTTAGCAATTAAGTTATACGAGGATAACTCTGAAATTTTTGAGATACTGTCAGACGAGTAATTACAAAAAAAAATTAACGATTTAATTTCGAAATACAAAGTATTTTAACACAGCAGATGACTTTTTACTGATTTATTTCAAGTTGCTTAGCGTAGAATAACTTTTAGAGAGAAGAGAAAATGGAGTTGACGCGAGAACATTATCGTGCTATGATTTTCTGTGATTTTCTGGATTAAATCAAGAGGAATGCTTTCAGTGGCTTCAATTAGCATTTGATGATGGATCTCCATGTCGTTCTACTGTATTCAGATGGTTTAAAGAATTTTGAAATGGTAGCAGTTCTCTTCAGGATCATGAACACTCAGAAAGGCCACGGTCGGCAGTAATCCCGGATAATGTGCCTACCATACAAAAATCGTTAATGGACGATAATCGATGTCCCTACCAAACGATACAAAATGAACTTAACATTGGTTCTGCAGCCATGCACAAAATTATTCAGTAAGAATTACATATGAAAAAAGAAATTTGCCGTTGGGTTCGCCATAATCTAACTGAGCACCAAAAAGAGAAGAGTGTTAGAATCAGCAAGGAAACCCTTAAATTGCAAAATGATGGTGGCCACAGCATCATTTCTAAAATTTTAGCGGGTGATGAAACGTACGTACCATTTTTTGATGTTCCAACACGTCAAGAAAGCAAAGTATGGGTGTTTGAAGAGGATCCCAAGCCGACAATGGTAAAAAAACAACGATCAATGAAAAAAGTAATGTATGCCGTTTTCTTCAGAAGTACGGGGTTGGTCAAAGCCATCAAGTTGGAAGAACAGAAGACAGTAACAGCAAACTGATGTACCCTAAATGTCGTTCAGAAATTCTCCAAGAAGTGAATGTTAGGGGACTAATGCTTCGCCATATGACAATGTACCTTCCTATGCAGCCGGATTAATAGATGTGTTTCTTAAATAAAAACAAATTAAAGTAAAAGAACATCCACCTTATTCACCGGA
The DNA here is from genome assembly GCA_019973975.1 of Trichonephila clavata. Classification (NCBI taxonomy): domain Eukaryota; kingdom Metazoa; phylum Arthropoda; class Arachnida; order Araneae; family Nephilidae; genus Trichonephila; species Trichonephila clavata. Next base: position 113,884 of record BMAO01019467.1, read on the forward strand.
TCTAGCTATGTGGGACTTTTGGTTGTTTTTTAATATAAAAAAGAACTTACAAGGACGTCAGTTTCATTCAGAAGAAGAGATTGATGTGCCTATAAACGCATTTTTTCAACAATTCTAATAAATGAATGGTTTGTTGCCTTCAATCAGTAGAAAAATCGCCTGCAAAAGTGCATTGATGCTGGAGGAGACTACTTTTAACACTCCTGAAATTTTTAAGTATAACTTTAAACACCTAGGAGTGTATCTCAAACATTTCAGAGTAACCCTCGTATTATTCGTAAAGGCTAACTACTTAGATTATCAGCAACCTAAGCCATTGAAGTTGTGCCTTCTTCTAGCCATATTAGGAAAACTTTAATCATTAATTAAATATCCTTTCAAACATAATGAGATCAATATTTGTATTTAATGTGGCATGTAGTACCGGCAACATTCAAGCCGTCATGAGCCCGGACATTTTGGAACAAACTTCTTTAAATTTCACCTAAAATAGTGTTAAAATCCTCAAAAATAAAATAAAAGCGTATATGATAACAAGATAATACAATAAGATAGTTCAAAAATGGTTCCCTGGTATCAAACTGGTGATCTGGTAGTGGTCCAAAATGAAAACTATTTGGGGTTGAACTCAAACTCGGATCTAAACTTTTCACAGACTCATTTCAAGTAACCAAAGTAAAACATTAAGATAGGTAAAAAGTTAAAAAGGAACACGATCCCGCAGGCTTTAGTGTTACTACCAATTTTCCTGGTTCGATGAAATATTTCTCCCTTGTGTCGATAGCATCATCAACAAACTCCAATTCTTGCTTCATATATTTGTAATACTTTCTCTTCTCAGTTGTTTAAATTCCATACATATTTACTATAGTTTTTTCTCTCATTACATTTTTGTATAACGTATTATACGTACGTGCTTAAACGTCGCTGATGTCAGGTGTAGGATTTTATATTTCCGACAGTAATTGTAACACCCAACTCCACTAGAAGACAACACGAATCAGGACATAACATGATGTGTAATCCTATTGAAAGGAACGGGGTTTCCAGTATAGAGGTTTTACCTTTCACAGATGCTAAGAGAAAAACATGATTTAAAGACTTATGGACAGCTATCGAGTCTCAAAATTGTCCAAACTATTCCTTTTGGAAATGAATTGCATTAAGAATTATGTTGTAAATATTGTTCTTCATAATGGAATTATCTATTTTAGTATGACTCGATTTTTTGATTATTCAAAAAAGAAAGAAAACATCTAGTCACCAAATACCAGCCATTCATCTCTATATGTAAAGATTTACGAAACTTGATAATAATTGTATAAAATTCATCAAACTCAAACTTAAAAAAAGATTAACGTTTTAATATTTATAAAAAGTATTAATTTCATTTTTTAAATATGATACGAAATGCATTTAATATCTCCACTAAATGGATATATATAAGGGGAAAAGTATGTTTACAGAGCAGTTATTGAAACGTGAAAAACCACAAGCCGCTTATAAACATGTTTAAAAAGCACAGTTGAATATACCTTCTTTTCTTTTAATAGAATTTATCTCTAAATGGCATGTATGCAAAGATGTTAATTCAATAAAGGCACGTATACCACGAACGAACTCAAATATGCTTTGATTTTATTTTAGAAAGAAAAAAGGACTTTTCGATATCATTCATATCAATAAATCGCATAGCAATGCCGAAATAAAATACTAAAATCAACTTTTTTTTCTTCAGGAATGCCGACAAAAGAAAATAAACAGTTAATCTTCAAAGTGGATTATTTCTTTCCCTTTCTCTCTTTGTGAACTGAAATAAAAAATGTATAAACCGAACCAGAAAAAATAGAGAAATCCACTAAAGAAAATATTGAAATATTAAACCAGATAAATAAAAAAAGAAAAACTGATTACCGAAATATCAAACTTTTACTAAATCCATTCTTGTTTTGTTCGAAGAGGAAAAAATAACAAAAGCATTGAATATAATTCTTGGAACTGTAGAATTTCTGATAGAAAGATATTTCACTAAAAGTTTGGAAACTTCAGTTAATCCATCTATGGAGATGCATTGATTCACTCTCTTCATACTTCAAGACATTCATATTTCACCGCAGTCCCTTAAGAATGGTCAAATATTTCTTATTCCTTCTGGATCTTACTTCTTCAAATATAATCAGATTACTTCAGAAAAAGAAAGAAAAACTAAATATGTACCAAAAAAGAATACCCGAAATACTTAAACAAAAAAATGAAAATATTTGAAAAAAAAACCAGAAATAAATACTTAGATACCAAATATTTCTTTTTATTTCGCAGGCATAAGAACTCACTCAAGGATTTTATACCCGATGAAGAACTTATTATTAAATAAAAATAGAGTTAATGTCATCCAAGATTTCATCGATCAATTATCTGTTGAAAAAATAACAGTCGATTTAAAACCTCTTCCCTTGGAGCATATCAGGGCTTTCTATGCTTGCATATCTGCAGAAAAAAATCCTAAAAATATTTTATTGCATATGATACAATTGTCACTTAAGATTTTTTTTTTTGTTCTGATTAACAAAACATTTTGCATCTCCAATTCTGAGAACTATTTATTATAACTTGCTTAATTTAAACTAAAAATAATTCTTGAAAGGGATAAAAATAAACTTTAAAGAAGGTAATTTTTTATTTACCATAAAATGAAAATTGTACGAGGCGTGTCCGCGAAAACTAAGTATCGCTTTGGGAAAACTCGCGGAAAAAACTTTTTCCAAAACAAAATTTATTTTCACATGAAAGAGCACGTCAGAAATTATTGTTCTATATAGTTACCGCCTTTGTTCAGATATTTCTCATGTCGTAAGACCAACGTATCTACATTCTTTTCCAAAAAAGATGTCGTTGGTGAAGAGAATCGGTGCTGAATAGCGGTTTGTGGAAACTCATCAAATAGCAATCTTACTGTTAATCGCCTATTTTAACGAATTTTCTCATTCACCTTTTCAACCCAACCATCGTTGACAACAGAAACCGCTATTGCGTGAAAATCATGAAAATTGGTGCATCCATTAATGAATTGCCGGACCAACATTCACTAGTCCATCACTCATTACACTTGCACTATTAATCTCTACAAGTTGACAACGAATTTCAACTGGCTTAACATTCATTTCGTTAAAAAAAAAAGAAACGAATACAGAATTTACTCCACAGTCGATGGGATCGGCAACCATCTTAAATATTTTAAACATTCACTAACATGTGTAAAGCACACCAACCCAGTTATAATGGAGTCACTGGACTGACAATCAACAGGAGATCACATAACACTTATTATTCAAACATATACGCACACATGAAAATAAATATATATATATATATATATATATATATATGATGTACATATAAATGTATACATGTATGTATATACATAGTCCAATCACATTAAGTTGACCTTCTGTCAAAAGCGAGAATAACCATACTTCGCTGAGCGGTCTGCTGCGAGATGTGCAGGAAGGGATTCAATTAGGTTGCGCTGAAGGTGTTCACTGGGATGTTGAGCCTGTCAACAAGTACCGTGGCCAGCTACGCTGCATTAGGCGGGTGATACTCCATGGCGTGAACAACCCAATTGAGATGGTCCCCCAGATTCTCAATTGAGTTTAAGTCTGATGAGTTTGCTGACCAGGGGAGAACGATTAACTCATCCTGATGCACTTCGAACCACGCTCGTACACTACCAGATGCATGACACTTCGCATTGTCCTGCTGGTAGATGCAATCATCCTGATGAAAAACAATGCACGTATAGGGATGGACATGGTCCGCAAGGACATAAACGTACTTGTATTGATCCATTATGCATTCCACAACGATGAGTGAACCAAGATAACGTCAGGAAAACATTTCCTAGACCATAATAATCCCTCCTCTAGCCTGGACCGCTCCGGAAATGTTTGCAGGGTGTTTGCTTTTAAAGGTTTCACGTCATATACGCCAATGGTCATCTGTCTGAAGGAGTATAAAAGGTAGCATGAGAAAATGCTACCTTTTGCCACTCAGTGGACGTCCAGTTGTGGTATTGGTGTCCAGACTCCAGCCTTCGTTGCCAATGAACAGCAGTCAGGATGGGTACAAGAACCAGGCGTCTGCTTCGGTGGCCCAGATGCAGTAATGTTCGCTGAACAGTAATTTGGGAGACACTGTTGATAGCCTCTTGGTTCATCTGGATGGGCAATAGCTCAACGGTAACACGTCTATTCGCCCGAACACATCTATGCAGCCGTCCTTCACCACTGTCAACTATGAACCATGGCGCACCACATTTGCCACGTCGATGGTTTTGAACAGTCCCATTTTGCAATGCATGTTATACTTTTAACACGATGACACGCACACCTTTTAGCTCACAATCCTATAGGCTTGAAATTCGGTAGAACCTTTCCTTTCATGGATTAAAAACCCGCTAAGAAAGGGGTTTTGAAAGAATTGACCTCAAGAGGTGTTCCAAAGACTCAAGGTGCGTTATACATACTATATATATTCCCTTTTTTGGACATTTAGGCCTACAGAATTAAAATTTGGTAGGCCCTTTCTTTTTTAAAAGTTGAGACCCTCTACATAATAGTTTTTGTAAAAATTAAAACTCAAGGGTCGTTACCAAGACATAAGTGACGGTATAGATAAATAATACCGTTTCTGAACTATTAGACCCACTGACTTGAAATTTTGTAGGTATATTTATCTTGTTGCGTATATATCCGCTAAGAATTGATTTTATGGAAATTGACTCTTATGGGAGAAGCGGATAGTTGCTTGGACGTATTTACAAAAAACATATTCGTTTTCAAACCACTACTTACCTTGATGAATTTGGCATGCATGTTATTTTCGTTGAATGGAATTCCGCTAAGTTAGGATTTTACTGAAATCGACTCCTACGTGGGAGGTGGAATCTTTTTTTGCGTGCTGATAAAAAAAATTTCGTTTTCTAATGACTTGGCCTGCTGTAATGGAATTTGTTATGTATGTTTCTTTTTCTCAGTGGCGTAACGTACCCCTCCCCCAACTTCCGCATCGCAGGGGGTAAGATTTTGGAGGGCCCGAAGCCTGACTGCCAAGTACCTTCCCTTTGTAAAATCCAACTGGAGGGCCCAAAACATGACTTTGCAAGGGGGGCCTAAATGTTCTCCACTACGCCATTGCTATTGCTGAATCGAAATTCGCTATGAACAAGTTTTGTGTAAATCGACGCTCAAAGGCGGTTAACGAAGCTTATTAAAATAAAAGAAATCAATTTTTGAGAAATTAGCTTAGACTGTAAATTTGCCAAGCATATTTATTTTATTCAGAAGAGATCCACTAAAAATGGGTTTCCCGGAAATCCAGTTGGAGAGGTAGTTACGAGAGCGTAAAAGCAAATTATACTTCAAATTTGGAAATTATAATTTAGAAGCCCTGTCCTTTCTAAATAAAGAGGCGAACGTTAAGAATCTTTACAAACGAATTTATACAATAATATTAATTCCATACAATCGAATTCGTAATGCTAGGGTGTCAATAATTTTTATATATATAAACAGTATGCGTATAGTCGTATAACATCCTGAATTACCCAGAGACTCGAGTGGGTAAAAACTAGTTATATACATTGGAATAAAATTAATTAGGGAAATATTTAAAAGCAATAAAATACGTGTATGAAAATAAGTATAAAATACAATGAAATTAACAAAAACAGGAATATAACGGAAACATTCAAAAAGCGACTTCTGAATTAGGCCCGAATATGCAAGCCTTCCACATCCATGACTCGGTAATCTAATACGAAAACGCTCATAAAACTAAAATAAATAAGATTTCAAAATAAACTAATGAGAAGTTAAGAAAAGGAAACGGACCCGGCTTTAGAATTGCCATGGTTGGGAACTCGTGATCGGTGTTGTCGTCTGACAGGCTCACAATTTAATGCCAGTGAAGCCCCACCATGCAGAGGGGATGATGCACGCTAAAATGCATAGCCCTTTAAGACCCGAATTATTCTTATCTTCAATATTAAATTCTTCTGGTTATTAATACTATATTACCCCAAAGACACTGAGAAAAATAATAAAAATATTGATCAGAATTGATTCCGATTGTTGTAATGCAATAATGACTAAAGTATTCTTACTAAAACGTATTTATAGTTATTGAGAATGTACACATTTGTGCAATCCTGTTGATGGATATACAATATAAAGGAGTTGTCTTGCAATATATTATCCAAACTAAGCCGATATTAAGTGATGTTGCAAAGAAATATATTTCCTGATGTCGTTTCTTTTCAGAAAAAAAAGGGTTAAATACTGATCTTTCTGTTGCTTTTTTCATGTTTACATCCATGCCTATATTTATTTTAATTTCATAACTATCGATTTCATATTCTAAAAAGGATATTTTATAACACTTTTAAGGTTTCCACTAAAATGCACAGCTTCTATCAGCTTTCAAGCGACTATTGACACTTCAGGTTCAAGATATGATACAATCATGTTCTTAGATACATATTCTTTGCTGCGAAACATTCAGCCGCAACATTTTTCTTTTTATCCCTATCTCCAGGTACAACTTTAGAGTACCCTTTCAGGTTCGACCGTTCACATTTCAGAATATTTATTTATTAAGATTCATTTCATTTCTACGAAATTTTCAGTGGCTAAATTTCTTACCCCAATCTCCACCAACAAAAACTATAGGGAAAATCACTAAGTACTTTTAAATTATATGATTCAGTTACAGATAAAATATTTGTATTTTACCAAGTGGACAATTGTTACAATTTTCAGTTTTCAATAATTTATTTTATCTTTTAATGGGGAATATTTTTTAATTGATAAAATAATTCTCGTGCTCTATAAGAATCATACGGAGCTTAATAAATAAAACAAAAAAGGATAAAATACAAAACAAAAATTATGAAACAAACCAATGAAAGTACAACAACAATGAAAATCGAAAATTTAAGTGACAAAATCAAATAATTAAGTTACACAGCCAAGAAAGTCACAAGTTTCGTAAAGAAAGCAATGAAATTATAAAATTAGAACAATGTAAAATTGCAAAATCAAATCAATGAAGTTGCAAAATAAGTTTTATGAAAGAATAATTGATTTTTTTGTATATAGTAAAAATATACAATTATATTTCAATAGGCTTAAGATTGTTGATGATTTTTATTAAAAGATTTATTGAAATTGTTTACAATCCATACGTACAAGCATAAAATATATAATCGCAGCCAATTAAAATAAGAAAATTAGTATATATTCATGTTAAGTATCTTACAGTTATATTCTATTACCGAATTTTCTTTATATTTAATAACTTTATAAAATAGCAACGAAATCAGTTAGGGACTTTTGGATTTCAATTAATGAATTTCCTGAAAGAAAATTGGTATCTGTCTTTGATGATAGGTTCTTCTGTCCTTTAAAATCTGTTTCATCTTATTTTTGTTTAATTTTATCTATCTCATTAAAAAACAATTCTTGGAGAAAATATTTCAGTTATTAATATTTTAAAATCTTATTACCTGATTTTCACTCCGTTAACCATACATGAAAATTTAGAACTAACTCTACTTTTACGTTGAGAAAAAATAAAAATTATTATAAGGAAGCATTACTGATTCTTACAAGAATACAATAAGAGAGGAATTCCAGAAATTTTCAGGAAATCTGCAGGAAATTTTCTTCTCTGAACAATAGCAGAAGAATAGGCTGAATGATTTGCAAATCCAAGGCTGTATTCCCAGAAAAATCATTATGCAAATTAATAAGGATTGTTATTCAAAAAGTCTCTGTGGAATATTTGTGAATGAATGATTATCTCTCTCTTAGGTGTATCACACCCTTATTTCTCCAAGATTAGAATAACGAGGTATTTGTTGATAAATTACTGTATAACTTGAATACGACGAAACGTGAAAAGTATTTTGTTTTGAAATATTATAACAGATTCTCTCTTAGGAATATTATTATAGGAAACACTCTGCATTCACACACACAAAGGGATAAAACTTGTATGCATACCTGACTTATTAAAACATTTATTAATGTTATTAATAACTTAATTAATATTATTCATATATAAATATTATGCCATGTGAATGGTGTAGTAAACTACTAAGAATAAATTCTCTCTATAACAATAATTTGTATGATTTCTCATATATATGAGAAATTATAATTCAGATTTTTGATTACATGTAATTGCTGAAAAAAAGTTCGCAAAAGATGAAAAACTAACTTTCACAATTATCATTACAGTTTATTGCTCACTTAAAAGAACAAAATTTAATTGATATGGTCGAATTAAATTTGCCAGCAGGCTTTCATAAATTTGTTTTCATAATATGATTGCAGTTTTTTTTTCGTTTAGCTGATTGTGTAACATGAAAATAACATAAATTTCTCACTTAGTAAATCTCTGTTTTAAAATTCTCAACGAATGCAGCATTTCTCCAACTTCTAAAGATCTTTGTAACATAAAAGAGTCTTAAGAAACGTACTTCAGAGAAACAGTTTTTAACTGAGAGAAAACAATCTATGCGAATCTCCTCCCTTCGAAGAGACATCTTTCTCACTTTCATTGAATATCCAACTGTACAAGCATGTGATATGCTCTTATACAGTTAAGAAGAGGATATTTGTATTCAGTTTAAATGTAAAACTTGTGAGCGTGGCCTATTTGGCACCATTCCTTCACCGTCTTGCCTACCTAAAGGTGTGGGGGGAAACAAAGCATCACCAGAAATTTCCATAATAACTATTATTTTATTACTATTTAAACACAATTAATCACAAGTGAAACTACTAAAGGAGACCATAGGAGTGATATATATAAAGAGAGAAATCTATTTTTCGTGAACAGCTCTAAGTAAACAAGTCTAAGTGAATAAGCGCCAGAGATCTGTTTAACTAAATCTAATTCATTCTATCTTAGATCCTTAACCCACTAATTTATTATCTTAGCAATTCCTTCCTTTACTCGAATTGTGATATTGAAATACTCAACGAAATATTCTCACCTACTAGGTGATTAGTAGGTGAGGATATTTCGTTAAGTATTTCATTATCAGAATTCGAGTTGCTGTTGTTGTTGATGCCTTCTCGAAGAGAAGAAAGGAAGGAAGGGCCCTGGCAACTTTCATTCCTTCCCTTCGGAAAGGACACAGTAACAACAACTCAAATTGCGGTAATGAAATACTCAACGAAATATTCTCACCTACTAATCATCGCAACAGCTCTCCTGCTCTTTCTATCTTACATCTAGAAAAATTATAGACTTTATATAGTCAAACTAATTTAAATACCAAGGTTTCTTCTTGAGAGGCTGTGAATTAACACGAATGCTGGCCCCAAAGTTTCCCCAAGAGGATTAGTATTAAGGTCGCGTATAGATCCGTCACAAACTGTTATATATATATCCAATATGATACATAAAAATGTAGCACGCTCCTCTAGAAATAATGCTAATTGCAGTTATACATAATGAACTTTTTTCACTTGAAGTAACGAATATATACATGCGAGTTATATCATTCACTGTCGAATATCGTTTAACAAATGTTTCAATTAAAAATATAATTCCATGTTTTTCTCCAATTTGTAAAGCACGGTACTTAAAAAAATAAACAAAAACGAATGCCAAATCAAAACTATTTTTTGCGAGATAATATCAGGATAAAAAATTTTGGATTCGACAGGAGACACTGAGGTCCCAACGTACACAATAAATCCGTCGAGACTCAAAGGGTTCACGTTGGAGAGATATGGAAATGCAGGTGACAGATCAATTGTCGTCTTTGTCACTCGACACTAGTTCGAAATTACGAGATCTATATCCAATAGCTCTCTCAACGTTTCTAAGGACGACTTAAATAAAAAATCATCCAATCAACCAACCAAGAAAATATGAGCATTTATGCATAATGCATTTTTTTTAACGTTTCTTCCTTTAACAAATCCGTTTTGTTCTTAACTACTACTTCGAATCCTTACTTTCTTAACTAAATTTCACTTTCAGTAGTCCTTTTGCACAAATCAAACCTGCTTTTAATTTTTAGACTTTTCAAATTACATAGTTATAATTAATAGTTATTGAAGCCCAGTGGTTGAGTGCATCGTGCTTCCCCACCACAGGTCCGAGGTTCAAACCCCGGGCTGGGCAAGGTTGACTCAGCCTTTCATACCTTCAATAAGTCGATAAAAGGAGCACCAAGCCTGCTTGGGAGCTTAATACAGAGGGTTTCGACTGACCACTTGGCCGGAAAGTCTGCCCATGCACCTCAGGGCGGCCCAAGGTCGCGCGCGCGTGTGTGTGGTGTGTGTGTGTGTGTGTGTGTGTGGTGTGTGTGTGTGTGTGTGTGTGTGTGTGTGTGTGTGTGTGTGTGTGTGTGTGTGTGTGTGTGTGTGTGTGTGTGTGTGTGTGTGTCAGTTTTACTGCATTATTTTTAAGGTGATACAAGGAATGGAATTGTTTGCAGAAAACTATTAATATTGTTGTTCTTGTTCGTTTGTTTTTAAAAATATGTTTGTCAATGATCTTCCATCGTGGCATATAATTTAAAATTCGGGGAGAAATAATACTTCATATATTCTGCTACAAAATGAGTTTTTCGTAAATAAAAAAATAATTTGGAGTAAAATAAATAGTGTAAAGCAGTCTTCTCTTGGTAATGGTTTTTTTCTATTATTGAAAGTCATGCTAAATTCAATTATTAAGCAAAATTCAGCTATCTGTTATAACTGGGTAATTATTAAACAAAATATTGGTATGGTATTTTTTTTTCATTATGTTTTGCCCGTTATCTGCAACATCTTCAAAAAGCTCTGTGTGTCTTCGTGCGTGCGTCTATTGCATTGAGACAATTTTTCTTTAGAGAAACACAATTTATAAATGGAAACAATTAATTAATTGGTTGATGAATGAGTTCTATCCTAGATCATTTGTTATAAATTCATTCCCTACAATAAGATTTTTTCAATGGTATGATTTATCTTTATATTGATCATATAAAGGTATCGCTATATGATCAATATAAAAATAAAGTATAATACATAAAAAAACAATAATTTTCTCAATATATATTGTCAATATGTCTAGGAATATTCCTTCAAATTTTGTCATTAAAATCAATTATGCGCATACGAATCTTAAAAATTTAATATTATAAAATAAACATAATAAAAAATTTATGTCATTCTTTATAGATAATCTTTTACTTTAATCTATAAGCAGAATGTTATTGATAAAAATTTAAATATTATATGAAAGAATCAATAGCCTTTATTTACAAATAAATAGTAAATCGAAATTTTTTTAGCGTAATGCAATTTGATATGTACGCTCTAACAACTGCAAAATCCATTCGTTTTTTTAACATCATATATATATATATCTTTCCTAAAGAAAATTTGGAACAATTCCAGATGCTTCGATTTTATTTTACTGAACTATATTAACTCACATAGAAATAATAGTATTGATAGAGAGGAAATTTATGTTTCTTTCAGATTAAAAAAAACTCTTTCGAAATGTAATGCTCTTTCAAAAACATACAATTTGAATCTGAATGCTACTATAATTCGATCATAAACCTGCGAAATTGAAAGTCTTCGTAAGGTGAGTACTTTTATTAGTTTAGTCATTTGGGAATGTAGAGAAAAATAGCTTTTCTTGATAGGCAATTGAAACTTTCTTCATTTTAATCTTTTAGAATTTTTCCATTAGAAAAAAGAATATCTATTTGAAAAGTTGATTATCAAGAGCAAAAATAATAAGAAATGAATTTATTGTTATAACTCTGTTATAAAAACAATAAAATACATTTATATAAACGTTTGTTTTATATATTGCAATAATAATCTGTCTGAAGAATTTGCAATCCATTTTATCGTGTGTTTGTATAAAATGGAGCTCACACACACATGCGCTAAAATATATTGTGAAATATATATCGATATTAAACCGTACTGCTCATAGATATCTATTAAATCTAAGAGTTTTTAATGAAAATACTTTTTTTAATCATTTTTTAATTATGTGAATATCCGAGTCAAAAATCAGATGTTTTTTAATCAAAAAGGTGTTTTCTGAACATAAAATGTCATTGAACCAATTTGTAGAGTTATTTTTCTTAATTTAAAAAATTAATTTTAATTCATGTATTACATCCACTGAAAATGTATAAGAGATTAGTTTTTCGGCATTACAATGTAGTCTAAATAATTAAATTACATATATATACAACTAGACTATACAATTCAAAATAGAATAATGAAAAATATAACTCAAAGATGCTTCATAATTGCGTTTATTTCAGTAAAAAAAACGGTTAAAAATATTTCTAAGAGAAATATCATTTTCTGCATAATTGAGCGTAGCTTTAAAAAATCCGAATAATATTGCAAAATTTTAAACTATTTTTTTTTTATTTAAACAAATATACTTACAAACACAAAGTTTAAGAGATTAAAATAATTTTTTTTAAAAAATAGTACAATTGACTTAAATGAAAAACATTTTGAGCACAAACAACTAATAATGACATCATCCTTAGACGGCTTGAATGATATCAAAGACACAATACGGCACACTATGCACTAATTTTTTAAGCTATTTTTGTTCGTTTTGATTGAAGCAGGTTTCACGTCCACGAGTTCATTTTTGTCTTTTGAAGCTAAATCCTGAAGATATTTTTTCCTGAAATCCCGCATGTTCTCTATTGAATTTTAAAACGGATGAATAGGTCGGTAAAAGAAGTAATTTGATTTTATTGTTCCTAAAGCCAAGGAACATTTGACGAGTGGAAGACTCTTGTTCAATGATTAAATCCTTCACAAATATATATTCTGATGTTGGAATCATAAAATGCTCAAGTATTTCGACATTTATTTTGTAATATATTCTTCCTGTATTCCTTAATTTCTGTACTTTCTAATCCTGTCCTAGTTCTTCAGTACTTATTTCTCTCAAACATAACAGAGATATGAGAAAATAAAACTTCATTAAGAGTTTCAAATAATTTTTACTAAAATATTTTTGTTTGTCAAACATAGATATTGCAATTCTTTATTTCTCCTACTGATATGTCCTCTTTTGCTTTGCAAGTAAGTATGGGCTATGATCACACACCAGATAGAAAATAAAATAATGGAATTCTCACATCATGGCCTTTGCTCTCGTTCTTTTATATTTATAAATCGTAGACTCCCGAAGTTGTTTTTCTTCATGTTGCTTCTCAGGATTCTGTTTGTCTGAAAGCAGTTATTCATTTATGACACCCTCAGATAAACATAAAGCTGAAAAGTATTATTCATGATCACTGTTACCACGATTGTTTTTTAATTTTTGAAAATTTTACTCAAAAACGCTTGAGAACATTTTTGAAGTAAAACTTCTTTTCTAACGGAGTGAATGGAAAATTTGCCCAGTTTTGCGTAACAGGGAGAAAGCGAACGGAAGTAGTGATTTCTCCCGCCATCCCCCCTCCCCAAATCGCCACAATGTTGAGGAGGTAGCGAGCGGGAGGAAAAGAGAGCGGGGGACGCCCTGTGACTTGCGTCATATCCGTGAAAAAGTTGGATGATTGCCTGCCTTTCCAATTGGTCGACTCCCCCCCCCCTTTCTCACCAGACCAGGGAACATCTGTCAACGGTTATATGTGTTCCAATGTTTGCGTTATGGTGTAGACAAAATAGCTCTTGCAGCAAATGTGCGCCTTTTTAAAATATTTCCTTAGATTGTTGGCCACAGGGTGATGCCTTCGGCATCTAATTTGTATTTTTACTTTTCATTTGTGTTAAATTATTAATGATTCTAATCAGAATGCCTAAATTAAATGCACAAAGAGGAAAAGAGTTTCGTGAAAGAAAAAGAAAAGATAAACTAGCAGAAAGTCCAATCGAAAAAGTGATAAAAAACAGAAAAATAGAATAAATTCATCAAACGCTACTGCCAAATCTCGATCAAAGTACATGAGAGAAATATCGAGCACGGAAAAAAACATTGCAAAATATTCTCTTGATGCCGAGTTTAATGTCTGATGATGGGAATGCTATTGAGACTCATCTAATGTCAGCACAGATTAATATGGACTTTGTTAACCACCCTGTGCAGTCAACAAGTACAGAGCCCTCAACAAGTCTAGTGCGTGTTGGAACTGATGCATGTGAATCGATAGTAAATTCTATCTTACGTTACAAAGACTATGATTCCCATAAAAATGCTCACAAAGATTTCCAAAAGTGATTCGTTGATAATCCTTTCGGTCACGGGTGTTCGATTTGTGATAGATTATTGTTTAGAAATTATTTGAGAGCGCCTGCTGCTGAGCATAAAAATATTTTACAAAATATTTTACAGGGAATTAATTTAGAAGACGTTAAAGCGTGCTACAATTGCTGACAAAGTTTAAATAGGAAAAGTATACCAAATTTATCAAAATATAATGGTTTTGTATACCCAGAAATTCCAACATATCTTCCTACTTTGGATATGATATCAGAAAGACTCATTTCTCCACGAATACCTTTCATGCAAATTAGACAATTGAGACATGTACATGGTCAGTTTGGAATATTAGGGCAAATAACCAATGTTCCAGTACCCGTCAATACAATGGTCAATCGACTGCCACGGAATGTTGATGATGATTACTGTGTCAATATTCACATCAAACAGAGGAAAATTCACAGAACTAGTTATCTGATGGGTTTGGTTACTAAAAGAAACATCAAAACATTGTTGCAATATTTAGTAGCTACTCCACTGTACAGAATGTATGATGTTACAATCGATGATAGTTTCTTCAATTTCAAACAGAGTGCGTCTCAAGTTCTTCAAGATGAAATCAGTGAAATATAACTATTGAAGAGAATCTTACAGCCCAGCAGCAGACGTTGTTATGGAATGAAGAGAAATATCATCGTATTGCTCCTGGGGAAGCGAATGTACCAAGAAGCTTGCTATTTGATGAACATGCTGAGGAGCTCTCTTTCCCAGCAATTTACTTGGGTCATTTTAGAAACTTCAGGGAATGAGTTAGAGTTACTCCATTCATGATGGCCACGAGTGAATTAAGACGTGTTCATCGTCGTGGAATGACCCCACAGCATTTGCTACATATGGCAATGAAAATTATGCGCTTCAGAGTACAGGATTCGCTTACGGTTGCCTACAAACACGTCGGTAAAAACGCAAATATTACTCGTCAACAGATTGAATCAGAAGAGTACATTAATAACTGCATTGAAAATAATCTAGCTTTTCTGCGAGCGATTCCAAACTCAATGTGGTATTGGTCAGAGCGGAAACGAGATATCTTCTCTATGATCAGACAATTCGGGAAATCAACGGTGTTTCTAACAATGAGTGCCAACGAAATTGGTTGGACTGGTTTACTGCAACTTCTATACAAATTCAAGAATAAAGGGAGAGAGATTTCGAAAGACATTCAATTTATCACTGAGGAATACTCTTGTGCAGCTTACGTGGTAGAATATGTGAACAAAGCAAATAGAGGCATAAGTAATCTACAACGTCAATCATTAAGATCGTGGATGAGCACTCCAATTTCAACATTGTAGAAATTACAAGGAAAATGAGCATCAATGTGCTCAATACGGTAGAAATGACAAGTCAAGTAGCTGCATGGTATTTGCTACGTGAGCCAATGTCTAAAAGTTCTGTACAAATCGTATACATTCCAACGGTTTGGCCTATTGAACGACAGAGATTTAGGAGAACTCGAAAAGAATTGGAGGAAATGAACTGTGAATTTTATTTGAATTTAATAAGTTTCCCCAGCAGTTTAATATATTTAGATGTATTTCTGCACTTACGACCAACGTCGCCAAAGAAGTTTCACTTCTATCGCGTGGCCTTCCACGCACCATTTTTTTTCAGTACTCATCTTTTAAATAAGTTCCTCATTGCCTTAAGCCACAATCACAATCTCAGTACTGCTACGGGGATCCAGCAGCACAATATACGACCCCTTTTATTTCATCATTTTTACACTTCTCCTTGTTGACCGGATGTCAACACATTCCTTCGAACTGTGACGGATCTATACGGTCTTCAATTAACCTTCTCTATTTTCTCTGAAATAATTTATTTATTTCAACCAATCTTCACCGAGAGCCAAGCGTGATTTATGCAAATAAGATATATTATATAAGTTCGGGTTTCACGAGTTAAAAGAGTTAAGTAAAGTGAAGAGATAGAAGAGTGAAGTTTAGTGAATTAAAGATCGAGAGGTCAGCACGGGGTTGTTGACATTCGTAGATAGCGGCCACGTGTGGAGCTACGCGAGGAGAAGTTGATTGAAGCTTGTAAAAATCAGTGTTACAGAGTGTGAATCCTCCAACCATTCCCCAGCCAGTAAAAAGGCAAAAATCATCACGAAGTAGCAGCCGGTGTAAAAGATAAGGTCAGTGATTTAATTTAAGATATTGCGAATATTCGTACGTGGCGTAGCTGTAATTGTGCGTGTTTAAGCTTTCCTAGATTCAGTTGCTATTCTGTTATTCCGCTAGTAGTAACTCCCCTTTTCGTACTCCACTCTAATTTGTTTCTCTTAAATTTGAATTGTATGTTTCTAACTATTGGTGTTAATTAGAATCAATAAATCTAGTTGATTTGCAATTATGTCTTTTGATCATTTAAGTCCGCCTACACATCCAGTAGTATTTGCAAATAGACAGGGAGATGATAGTGTAAGGGGTGGCATTCAGCCACGACAAAGTGAGGTGTGTCAAGACACCCTCGAGGTTGTTAGACCCGTAAAGTATGTTAAAAGTATTACTACGCTTTGAGTCTCCTCCAATTAGGCAGGTTAAAAACCAGAAAAAAAAGTTTCCATGCATTGATATTGGTGCGATGCGGCGGAGTATATAAGGAGCCGCACTCGAAAACCAGGCAGAATTTGAAGTTTTTCTCACCCCTCCCCAACGTTGCTGATATTTTAGGGGTTCGAGACTAAAGGGCTTGCTAGCGACCCTTGGATGAATCCGACTCACTCTTTCCCGTCTTTCCGATAAGTGGTTATTTTCTGTATTTATTTAGTGTCAACCTTAATTGCTTGATAAATATAATTTCTTTAAGTTAACAAAAGTATTTTCATTTTATCATTCAGTGAATTCATAAATTATAAATAATGCGGAAGAGATTAATCTAGGAAGTTAATCTTAAATTAAGCATGATGCGAACTTTACGAATCAGGGTTAATAATTAAAATAACGTCGCATCAGCTCAACTCGATATGTCTTTGGTCCAAAACATTTTTAACTTCCAACTAACTAAAGATTTTGACTTCCAAACAATCCTGTATATGCGCACTTTATCTACAAAAGCTTTATTTATAGAAATTTTATCATCAAACCTGAACAATCACAAATTGTTTAAAAACATTTTTTTGATATTTTAAATTGCCTCAAAAACATTTCAATGTTTTTGATTAATTTAAATTATTTTTCCCCAAATTTCTATTTGTGCTTTAGAAACTTGTCGACAATATATCATGCGTCAGTGTATTGTGAAAGCTTTATAATTTTAAATTCGTCTACTTTGTTTGTTTTTAAAGATATTAGGAATTTTAGAACACAATGTGATGCTTTTTTTTTTTCATTATAATATGAATTTTTTTATTATAATACTTTAAATATACTAGACAGATACTTTAAATATACCTGCCTGAGAGTTAGGTTAATAATTTTAACGTGATATTTAAGTAAAAAGTATATATTTTATATCAAGATATTTTTTTTTTTCAAATTCGATTCTGAATATCAAAATAATTTATAATACTAAATGACTTACATTGACAAAGTTGTAAGGAATTTATATTCCTTCTTCCCTCTTGCCCGGCTAGATGTGTGGGAGTAACTAAATGATCAGACGATATGATGAACTTCAATTGTTTATTTGTCACAATATTCAACACAGACACAATAATACTCTAAGTAAGATAAATTTGATCAACTAGAGGAATAAGATGAGACAAGATAGCGTGAGGATAATATATACGCTCATTCAAATATATTCTTACGATAACTTATACAAAGCTTGATTTAAGAAGCACACTCATAATTTAACTCTCTAACTTCTATTTGAAATAAGAGCACAGTACCTGAACTCTTGCAATCCTTTAAACTTTTAAACGTGACCTTAAACACTTCTCCAATAGTTGACTTAAGCACTTCTTCGAGATTCTGACTTCACGCATCGTACACTGCTTAGGTATACGCATTACTGTCGATTTGCTTGCTATTCATCTATTCACTTCACTTCCAAGCTATCCTCACTTCACTTCCAATGTATCATGACCTCACTAACTCTCAAAACTCGCAAATCCAGAAAAAATTTATTAAACTTAATTTGCATAATCACGTTTTTCGGTCCTGGGAGAAAGTTGGTTGAAATAATGCTGGCCGTAAAGATTTCCCCAAGGAGTTATTGAAAGGACGCGTATAGATCCATCACAAACTTTCAAAAAAACACAAGATAATTTCACGTATCATTTCGTTTCAAAAAAATATTTTGAAACTTTTCGAAATTTTCTAAAAATAAAAATATGTTAATTAATAGTATTAAAGGTTTTATCATATTTTCTTTTCATTTTATTACAGTAATTTAATAATTTCCTGTGTGAAATCTTCAAAAATTTAATTAATGTTAAAAAAATCTCGTTCGATTTAGACAAATATAAAATGATAATACATGACTGCAAACCCGTGATTTTTGTATTTAAGTCTATCAGCTCAAGAAACCGTTCGGTTAGCGCATCCGCTGTGGAGCTCTTTACGTCGACTATTCTATGAAATAATATCTCTTCACTTTTTCTCCTCTAAATATCGTAAAAAAGTTGTTGTTTTTTCAAATAGGCCTCTATTTTGGCACACAAGCCTTAGCAGGCACTGCAAGTCTCCTAAGAATGAGAGCCATTTTGCTTGTGGCACCATCTAGTGGCATTTCTCGCAACCAAATTTTAGAGCTTGAATTAATTTTAATTCAAGCTCTCGTGGATTGCTAAATATTGCAACGACTTAGTTTTGTCAAGATTACCAGACCCAAATCGTTACTCAAGGGATCTTTTACATGCTACATAATAATATGACATGCGTACTCTCAATCTTGGGCTAAAGAGGCAGGGACACACTACCTCTAAGTCACCGAGCCGACACATCGTAAAAAGTGAGTACCAGTGAACAGTGATTAATTCAAGTGTGTGTGAAAAGCTATCTCATATGTTTCTTCTTTCATTAATAACTCCTTGCGTAAAATAAATAAACATAAATACTCTGCATGGCTATCTTTTCCACAGCAGTAAAATTTTTCTCCAACAATGTATGGATTTTTTTTTTCAAAAATGTATTAAAAATATTATGCAACTATTTTAAAAAAATATATATTTATAATCTTTGAGAAATACTATGGATTTCATTCATGAAAAAAAAAGACTAGACATTCGATGCCAACTCATACAATTTTTATTTATGAAAGTAAACTTTAGCTTTCATTATCATATAATCTTCCATAATGCCAACCATTCTACAAACAATTTAAATAAACATACTTCAAACAACCCTTTTATTTACTTAAGAAAATTACATAATTCATAACTGTTCTATATAACAGCATGAGAAAGTAACTAAATTCTCTGGAATATTCTATTAGAATTCTCTATGTTTTGCTCAGTTCTTGCTTTTATAATATGTACGTCTCCTACCCTGATATGATTTTATATTAAGCAGCCTCTTCATAGAGAGTTAAATATATAATGCTAAGGAACACACTAAGCTCATATGTCAAATTCTAAAACATTGTTTGTCTATAAAATTCATAAAGAAGTAGAATTTCACAACTTATACACATACGCATATATATATAATATATATTTTGAACTATATGTACTCATATATTATTACTAGCCGTTCCCGCCCGCTTCGCTGGGTATTACATAATGTTTTATAAATTTTTAATGCTTATATATATGTATAAATTATTGATATCTAAGTCCTAGCACACATTAAGAATTCGATTGTATTGGAAAATATACTTATACCTGTAACTGTCGCCTGTTGATATAAAAAAAGGGCAGAACTCATCTAATTTGTATTTTCTAAAAATCTCTAAAATTGAAGTATAGAATGATGTTTGCTTTTTCGTAACCCAAAAACCAAGTGGATTCCACAAAACCAATTTTCGGTGGATCTCTACTCCATAAATTGAACATGCAAGCCAAATTTCAAGTCTAAATCTAACAGAAAAAAACGAAAGTTTTACTATCAATATCCCCGTAATCCCGTTGAGAGCCGTTTTCCAAAATAACCGCTCTTAGCGGATTTCAATTCAACTAAAGAAAAATGCAAACCAAATTTCATTATTATAGTCCTTGTAGCTCGAAAAAGGAATTTTTTTTGTCAATACGTCCCAGTAACCCCCTGCACCCCCCCCAGAACTTGATTTGCTTAAAATACATTCTTAGTGGATCCCTATTCAACAAAAGAAACATGCTTAACAAATTCCAAGTATATGGGTCTAACAATTAAAAACAGGAATTTTTTTCTCTAACTCCTCTTGACCCCTCGCAACCATCCTTGGGGGCAATTTTTGTTTTACTCTTTGTAAGAGGAGCTCTATTCCACGAAAGGAACATGCCTACCAATTTTCAAGCAGGATGATCAAATAGTTTAAAAATGGAAATATTTATCGATTACGCCTCTTAATCTCCCGAAATTAAACTTAGTAGTTGATATTCGCGATACCCATTTTGTAGCGGTTCTCTACTTTACGAAAGGAATCTGCTTATCAAATTTCAAGACTGTACGTCTAATAGTTTAAAAATGGGGATAATTATCTATAACGACACTTGAGCCCCCGCAACGCCACTTCTGGGTCTATTTTCACAAAACCCGTTTTGTAGGGGAATTGCACACTATGAAAGAAATCTGCTTAGCAAAATTTGAAGACTGTGCGTTAAATAAATTAAAAATGCAAGAAATTATCAATAACGCCCCTTGAACCCCCGCAACGCCACCTAGGGGTCGATTTTCACAAAACACATTTTGTAGTGTATCTCTATCCTATGAGAGGAATCTGCTTACCAAATTTCAAGACTGTGTGTCTAATAGTTTAAAAATAGAAATCATTATTTATATGTGCCCTTAATTCCCCGCAACACACCTTGGGGGTCAATTTTCCCCAAACCCGTTTTGTAGCAGATATTTACTCCATGAAAGAAACATTCCTACCAATTTTCAAGGAGGTAGGTCAAGTAGTTTAAAAACAAAAATATTTATATATTACGCCACTTAATCCCCCGCAACGCCACTTAGAGGTCTGTTTTCACAAAACCTTATTATAGATGATCTCTACTCTATGAAAGAAATCTATTTATCAAATATAAAGACTGTGCGTCTAATAGTTTAAAAATGGAAATAATTATCTATAAGTCCCGCAATGCCACTTTGGGGCAATTTTCACGAAACACATTTTGTAGCGTATCTCTACCCTATGAGAGGAATCTGCTTACTAAGTTTGAAGACTGTGCGTCTAATAACTTAAAAATCGGAATTTATAACGCCCCTTAAAAATAACGCCCTAAAAATTTATAACGCCCCTTTGGAAAGTGTGGTGTGTCCATTCATATATTTTTCACGTCGTTACATTGGCTGAAAATAACAAATCAGTCGCCAAAAGTGTTCGTGTTTCTTTAGAATGTAACGCCAAAAATCAAACCAGACAATAAATAGTACCAATTTGTTACTGTTTCTCTTGAAACCATTGTACTATTATTTTTTAATAAATCGATCAAATATCGCTGGATTAACTTCAAAGCCTTGATATTCTTTTCCTATTTCTAAAACATAGAAAAAAATAAAACAAACTATTGGAAAAAAATTTTAAAAAATTATAAATGAACCTTTTCAAAAAGTCAAAAACAACAAAAAGAAATTTCCAAGAATAGCCACACTTAAATAGAGTGGATTAAATAGGAAAAAAATAAGTGATATGACGCTCGTACTAAAATTATACCACAAAAAAATGGAGTAAACAATGTTTACAATTTAATGGCACTCCACGAATAAAGTAAAACATTAAGTGAGGGGAAAAATTCCAATAAAACTAAGTATAAGCTTTAGTGGTAAAAGCATAAGAACAAATCACACACCATTTACATCAAGGAAAGAACACTTCTAAGACCGTGACTTCAAATGGGAAACAGAATTTATAATTTTTATTTTACAAAGAAATGTTATACTTATTTTGTTTTATTTTAAAACTTACTCTACAAAATGCAGTTTTAATAGCTTAATCATTTCTTCTTAATGGTTTTACGTATGCTATGAACATTAATCTTCTAAAATTTAAAATAATTTCCAATTATCAACAAATATTAACAAATTCACATTTCATAAATATACAGACACTTATCACCAACAAAAAGATTTCGAACGTTTTTTTTTTAATAACAAACAATCAAAAATATCAACACCAATATTCGCTTCGAAATAAGTGAAAAGAAGAATAAAAAGATTACGAATTTACAAATTATTTTTAAATTTTTTTTGGCAAATTTCGGTGCCTACGTATCAACGTCACCGCAGCAAAATTTACGCCATGCAAATCGCTCCTGATATCAAAACACAAAAGGATTCTTACGTGTTTTATTTAAGGAAAAACAATTCTCGTATCACGCAATTTTGCCTGCGGTGACGCTAATACGTAAATATCAAAACTTCTTTATGTTTAAATTTTTAACGATAGAGAAATTTAGTTTTGATTGTACTCAGTATTCGTTTTTTAACATCCCTCAATACGTAAAATGAAAAACATCAGATTTCAAAAGTTAAAGTACGACTAATTCTTCAAAATTTATCATTAAAATATACGGATAAAAGTAAAGAAATGTGTGCCTTACATCTATAATTGTAAGTAATTTCGGTACTTACGTTTTATCGCAACAATCGTCAATGTTCAAGATAACTTACCAAGAGTTAGCAACCCCAATTTCAGATGCGCTGAATAACAATCATGTACTTCGTTTCATATGATGTCGCCAACTGATTGTGATAATACGTATAAGTACCGTAATTCCAATAAAAAAAACTTAATGAAACGCGTATTACTATTTTTTTTAAATAATTGGACTTTTATACGCGCAGATCTGTGAATATCCCACTTTTGGACACTTGTTTATTTTCAATTATAGACGCTAAGATATTTTTGGCCATTTTTTAAAAAATTTATATGGTTTACTCGATTTGTTAAGATGGTAAGTAATCTGATGGATGAAAATGAGAATACCAAAGACATACTGCTGGAAGTCTAAATGTGTCTTAGAGATGAGTTCCAAAGACTTAAAATTATATTTGAATCTCTAAGTCAGTATCGCAGAGATTGCTACATATAATACCTATTGTGTAGTAATACCCGAAAGTCGGCTCGGTGACTTAGAGGTTGTGTGCTCGCCTCGTAAGCTCAGGGTTGTGGGTTCGATCCCGACTGGAGCTGATAGATTTTCTGAATGCGAAATGGTACGCATGCATATCATATTATTATGTGGCATGTTGAGTATCAATTTGGCTCTGATAATGTCGACAACATTAAATCACTGCAATATTTAGCATCCGACGAGAACTTTAATTGGATAAATTCAAGATTAGCGGGAACCACCCTTATAGATTATGCCACCAATAAGATGGCTCACATGCTATCAAAATACTCCCAAAGTTAGTTTCATATTAATTTAAATAGTAACTAACATTTACATGCTCCGCAGTTCCTTCGTAAAAAAAGGTTCTCAAACATTAATCTATTATTGAAAAGGTTCTTCTTTTGAAAGTTGGAAGACGTGAAGAGAACCTGTTATAATCAAAGAGGCAAGGTGACACTTTATACGAGGGGTGAGTGATAAGTAAGATCTCCAATAGTTTAAAATAAATAATAACAGAGTAAAATAATAGCAAAGGTATCAGAATGAAGGAAATGTATTACTCCTACATATTGTAAACTCATTTCTTAACGTAGTCACCTCTAACAGCTATACGTTTGTTCAATTGTTTTATATATTTCTTCAATCCGTCCATGAAGAAAGATTCTGGTTGGCTGCGTATGCATTTTTGCACGATTGCCTGAACTTTGGCATCCTGGATTCATCATTATGACCCAGAAAACAAGAGGCAATCCATGGAATTTGTTATTCTAGTTCTCCGTGTCTCAATAAATTCAAAACGTTAATTTCAGCAACAAAAGTCAAGCTCACCATCTTTTAGTTGCAAGTGGTGTGCTTTACACTGAATTTCAGACTTAAGGATTGACAGTGAATTCCGACATGTAATGTGAAACATTAAGATCACTCAAGCAACGCATCCGCAGAATCAGACAGTACAGAAACTTTTTTTCGTTTACATCATGACAATACAAGACCACATAGCAGTGCACAAACACAGGACGTCATGGAAAAACTGAAACTCATAGTGGTTCCTCAGTCTTCTTACAGCCCAGATTTGGCACCATTGGACTTTTGGTTGTTCCCAAAATTGAAGGAGACGTTGAAAGATAAACGTTTTTCGTCGGATGCCAAAGTTCAGGCAGCCGTGCGCAAATGCATACCCAGCCAACTAGAATCTGTCTACATGGGCGGAATGAAAAAGTGGATTGAATGATTGAACAAATGTGTAGCTGTTAGTAGTGACTATATTGAGAAATGAGATTACTATATGTAAGCGTTATAAATTTACTTCATTCTCATGCCTTTGTTATTATTTTACCTTGTCGGAAACTTATTTTATACACTATCTGACCAAAAGTATCCGGACACCCAGTGGTATGGACTTAGAGCATCCTGAGGCACATATTAATATGATGTTGGTCTCCATTTTGCCT
This sequence comes from Trichonephila clavata, assembly GCA_019973975.1. Lineage (NCBI taxonomy): Eukaryota > Metazoa > Arthropoda > Arachnida > Araneae > Nephilidae > Trichonephila > Trichonephila clavata. The sequence continues at coordinate 138,811 of BMAO01019467.1, forward strand.
GGATGACAGCCTAAACACGTTTGGGAAGACTTTCCACCAATTTTTGATAGGTGACCATAGGAATTGCCTTCCAGGCGTCCATCACAGCTCAAGTGAGTGCTTGCAGTGAGGATGTCGATTTGGCTGGTTACGTAATCTGCGCTCTAATTCGTCCCAAAGGTGTTCTATGGGATTTAGATCAGGGCTCTGAGAAGGCCAGTTCAGTTTTTGATCACCCATTTTTTCAAACCACGTCTGTGCAAGCCTCGATGTGTGAATGGAGCAATTATCCTACTGGAAGAGAACTGGACTTCCCCGAAACATTGCCATAGAGTTGGGAGTGCAGCATTGTCCAGAATACTCACATACATCTCAGAGTTCATGTTTCCAATCACAGGAACTAACGGACCCAGGCCAAACCACGAGAAACACCTCCACACTATTATGCTTGCACCACCAAACTTAACAGTCGGCACAATGCAATCACTAAAGAAACGTTCGCCGGGCATCCACCAAACCCAGACACGTCCATCCGACTTCCAGACTGTAAAGCGAGATTCATCACTCCAAAGAACAGTTTTCCACATGTCCAGATTCCAATGACGGTGAGCGCTACACCATTGCAATCGATGCTTCACATTCTGTGGAGTGATGTTTGGCTTGTGAGTGGCTGCACGACCATGGAATCCCAAGTTTTTTAACTCTCGATGGACAGTCCTGCTGCTAACACTAATTCCTGATGAACTTTGGAAATCCTGAGAAATTTCTACCAACGAGGACTTGCGATTTTATTTCAAAACCCTTTTCAGAGTTCTGCGGCTGCGTTCACCAAGTATTTTCGGCCTACTGTTTCGTTTTTCTGCCGTTTCACTGCCTCGACGTTTCCACTTCACAATTACATCACTCACAGGGGATTTAGGTTTCTGTAGAATGTCCGAATCTCACGAACTGATTTCCCACAAAGGTGGCATCCTACTATACTGCCACGATCAAACTCACTAAGCTCCTTTGACTTAATCATTGCCTCACAAACGCATAAACACAATCTGACAAACCACTACCAACACTTTTATAGCTTTTAATTACGTATCAAATTGCGTCACTTGCCAGAACCACTTTTTTAAGGGGTGTCCTGATACTTTTGGCCAGATAGTGTACTATTGAAGACTTTACTTATCAATCACTCCTTATAGTCCGTCTTAGACGAAGAACAAGTTTACGTCAGTAACGAAAGTATGATGCCTATATCAGGCAGTAATATGTTCATATACTCTACACAACTATGAATCCTGATTTATGTTGCTGTTAAAATTCTAGTTGTGTTTTCTTCTAAAGAATATAAGAAAAGAATATAAGAACAAAGAATATAAATATAAATAATAAATAACATACTATCAACCAAATAATGTTGAAATGCACAAAAGGAGGAGATTAAATTTTTATTTCAGTTGGTATCTGTGGCTATAATCACACTCTAACAAGCAACTCACGAGGTTTTCTCCAGTTTTTCTCTTGAAACTAGCCTGAGTTTTTTTAATATTAGATCGATAAATAATATCCAGTATATAATATTTTTAACATTACATTTGCCACCTTCTTACAGAAGAAACAAGGTACATAATGAGACTGATTACTTAAAGCGAATTGAAATTGTGAGTTGAATTACATTGAATAATTGATAATGGAAGGAAGTTTATCTGGACTGCCTTCGATTCAGTTGGTTGCATCCCTATTAATCAGGTAGATGATTACTTTAATTTAATAGAATTTAGTCGCATTACAACACACATCTTCCAGAATTAAATTATTTTATTAATCAGAGAGATTAATTAATTAGCATATGTTTATACCTGTGATTTGTTATGGCTGCGACACTTACGGTTACATTAGGTTCTATTACTGATTTCTAAGCTGCATATACTCCAAGTAAAAATTCTGGCAGCAGTGAAATATCGGGATGAGATTTTTTTCTCTATGTCATGTCAAAAGTTAGTGCTGTGTGTGATGAATTCATTTTAATGATGATTGTGTTTTTCTTTATTGATATAGGCTTAATGAAGATAATCTTGAGGGGGGGGGAGTTGAATTGAATTGAATGGTCATTTCGATCACCGGATCTTAATCAAATAGAGCAATTTTAAGACTACTTACCAGTCATATGAATGTATTCAGCTTACCTTTGAATTCATTAAATGTACTGCAACAATCGTTATTCTATGTATGTTATTTCTTATCCCAGTGTACGATAGTTAATTGAAAATGTGAAAATTCGATATGGTCAATATAATTACATGTATGCGGAATATTCCTTTCAAAGCCTATCAGTTAAATTATTATTTTTAAAAAAATTATATTTATTTATTTATTATCAAGCAGTAGACTTTCGGGAAAGAAATGTAAGTTTTTTTATTTGCAAATCTTGATGGATGAGAATTTTTTTAAATCATTACATATTAGTTAAATTGTTCCATGTTTGATGCTTTTATACAAAAGCAGGAGAAACAAGATTTATGAAAGTTGTTATTACAATAATATCTAAGCCCATATCAAGATTACTATTTATATTTCATGGAATACACAACAAAATTTCAATATTATCTTATATATATATATATATATATTTATATATAACATCAATCCCATTAATCATTCTTCTAATGTTATTTATATTTTCTCAGAACTGTTCAGTAGGAAAACTCATAAAAGTAATCTACAAAAAAATGTTCTTCCACAAACTTCGGGAAAAGAGAATTTATTCACTACAAAGGGTAGAATTAACAGGAGAGAATTATAAAATAAAAACATAGAAATGATGTAACAAAAACAAGATACAACCTCATATGGTAAATACAAAGCAGAAAAATTCTCAAAGTGTTATAATATTCATTATGTTTTAATAGATTTTGTTTTGAAATGCATGCTATATATATATATATATATAGTAACAGCAGAATTAAGAAGAATTAAGCCTTATCCAATAACTGTGTTACATTATCAAACGTTAATGAGCTATGCTGAACACTTTTAAATAATTAATTTCACTTTATCGAGGTATAAGAATTAATAAGATTAACACATTTGTTAAGATTTATTTTACTTTTAAAATAGAATTATTGTATTGCAAAAAATGGACATGTGATGAAAGGAAATAGAATGAATGCAATATTGTTTTTAGTTTTAGAACGACTTTAAAGTCTAAAAACTCATCTTTAGAACAAATTAATGCGGTTTTAAGCGATAGTTTTTGTTTTTATAATATATTAAATTTTTGACTCGGTAAACTTCAAGCTTTTTAAGGATGTTTTAAACAACTTTAAGAATCGATTTTACTACACAGTGATTTTTTTTTCTGTTTTTTGGGGTAAAAATAACATTTTAGATGCACTGATGCATAGAGAAAAGCAAGCTGAGAAAAAACATTTTAATGGCTAAAAAACTGTGAAAAAACAATCATTATATTCAATTCTCTTAAAATACCATTTTTTAAGAATTGTTTCCTTACCTTACTTATTAGTTCCAATATAAAAAAGGAATGCAAATAAGTTTCCCCATTTGGTAAAAATTCCCTATCCAGTAGAAATTTTTTGACAGAAAAAGTCATAACATATGGTTAAACATCTGGCAATACTCTAACTTTGAAATTTTAATAATTTTGTATCAGCATCACATAATTTTTTATCGTGCGAACATTCTTGTTTTGAGCCGGATAAGCGTCATTTGCAGGTACTTTTGATTTACTTCTTTTTTCGAAGAAATCTGCTGCTGAAGTGCATCGATTGTTCGCAAAAGAACATGGTGGGCTCCTTTAAGTGAAAGAAGTTGTCATGAGAGGTTTTAAAAGATTAAGATCGGTGAGTTAGACGTCGAAAAAAATAGACGTAGCGAAAGGCCGAAAATGTACGAAGGCACGGAATTAGAAGCATTATTGGACCGAATGTAAGAAATTTCACTTACATCAGGAATGATTCAGCACAAACAGTTTTTCATTATTTAAAACTCATTGGGAATGATTTAAAAACAAGGACACTGTGTTCTATATGATCTGAAACCAAGAAACGTTGAATGCTGATTATGAGCGTGTAAAATGCTGCTGTCTATGTAAAAGTAAAATATATTTTTATATCGTATAGTCGCTGGTAAAGGTAGATCCCCTACAAGAACCCAAAGAGAAGTAATCATTAGGACCACGTAACTAGGGTTCAACATCCTAATATAAATAGTAAAAACTCTTATTAGGCATTTGATTTAGTGCCGTGTATTATGAGTTGCTCAAACTGAACTAAACCATTATTAGTAATCTCTATCTAACACAATTGATGAAATTGATCCAAGCACTAAGAAAAATGCATCTGGTACTGCTCTAGGCACAACAAAATTATTCTCCTGCATGATAAAGCTCGTCCCCATGTTGCGACACAGATCAATACCTAATTTAGAACACTCAATTGGGAAGTTCTACCCAATCCACCATATTCACCACACATTTAACCTTCCATTTATCACTTGATCAGATCAATGGTACATAACCTGCGCAGCGTATCACATTATATGAAGATACCAAAAATTAAGTTGATTCGTGCATAGCCTCAAAAAATGAAGCATTCTTTCAACGCAGTATCCGTATGCTGCCAGAAAGACGAGGGAAAGTAGCGACTAGCATGGACGCCTCTTTGAATAAAATGTATATATGTACCGTTCTTTCGCAATAAGTGCCCAGTTTTAGATTTAAAAAAAAACGACAGAAATATATTTCTTGCCTTTTTTTATTAATTATTTATCACATTTTAGTAAATACTGATTGAACATAACTAACAAAAATGGAAGGAAATGCTACAAAAAAATTTTAACATCAACATTTTAAAAAATTTTGGCTTCACATAATATCAAAATATTACATTCGTTTGAAAAACTGTGATAAATAAGAACACACATTTTGATATCATTAGTATTAACTATCTTAACTTGTTTTTCTTACTTGCACACATTTAACAAAGAAAAATATGCAATATTGTAATATTTCTCAAGTATCCTGCTCTATATGATACTCCTCATTTTTACACAATCGATATTTCATTATGTTTAAATACTTTTTTGTTATTAATTTACGTGCATGCTGGTATTTAGGTTTTTTTCACCTGATTTTAAACTTTTTACTGTTCATTTGAACGGAATGATTTCGTTGTTTTACTCGCGGCAATTTTATAACAAATATTTAACATTATTTTTTTTAAAAAAAAACCTCAAAACCAACATTTTCAACAACAATAATTAAAAAGCCTGTGCAAACAGATTTTTTTATATAATAAAACGTGTCCGATAACTACACAACAAACAAAACACGAGATATCAACAATAAATAACTTCTAATAAAAGCTGTTTCCCCTGAAGGGAACGCTAAAATTTATCAGATATGATTAAAAAAATAAAATTAGTTTTCAAAAAGCTATTGATAAGAACAGAATGAAAATATTGATTTATCTAATTAAAAGGCGTTGTAAAACCACAAATTCGTTAGTTTGCATTTTTTAACTGAAACTTTTTTTCAGTTTATTATTATTATAATTATAATTATTATAATTATTATTATCATTATTATTATTATTTATAAATGGACTGCGCTTTGGTTTTTACCATTGCAGATCTAGTACATTCTCCGGGAGCTGGTTTTAGTCGGCTGGGTGGCGTGGTTGGTTTGATACTGGTCTTCTGCACTCAAGGTTGCGGGTACAACGCCCGCCCAAATCGGAGGATTTTAATGATGCAGAAAATCGACAGCGGACATGCCGTATGATTATGCGGCATGTAAAAGATCCGTAGATAGTGTGTGTTTGGCTTGGGTGCTCTCGGTACAATTAAATCCTAGTACAGGTTCGCATCTTCAGAGAGGTGCCTCCCTCTAGGGAGGAAACTGGGTGGAAAAATTACCTGCGTTGATTGATATCCGCCTATATGGTGCAGAACTAAAAAGAGATACCAGATTCCACAAAAAGCACTCATTCTGCAATGGTAAAACACCAATACGTAGCCCATTAGAAATTTTAAAAAATTTAATTTTCTGGTTCTCATACATATAATAGTGATGTATAAATTGAAAGATGTTAATTTAAAGTATATTATTAATTTAATTTTTAGAATTTTAATTTTGGGTCCTTTTGGGACAAAGAGTTTACTTAGATAATTGTATCATCCTTATGCTTCACGACATTATCACCTTCATCCATATTCGCTAACTCTTTCCACAATGCTCGCACCATTTGTGAAGGGCCCATTTTTTTTATTCTGATCATGAATTTTCATTTTTTAAAATGAAGATTCACGATGCCTGATGAATGTATTGATGTTTGTCCATTGACTGGGAATGGTAAACCTGCTTTTTAAGCACTTAAAACGTGACGTAGCAGAGGCGGATTTGAAAGATTTCAGTTCACATGTAAATAAGGACTAAAAACTGCTAACCTTGTGTACAAACAAGAAATCGGATTTAACGTGGAAATGCGCTTTTCTATATCAGAATGACACACAACCCTTCTTATTGTAGTATTTCATGCTTAACTGGTCTACACAGTAATGAACGCGTCGATGGTTTTCTACGCCGTCATTTATCCCTAACCAAACGGAGAAGTCTTAGGTTAGCCAATAGGAGGACAATAGTGCTTCCTATCAGTGAAGAGAAAAGAACTTAAAGTGTGGTAAAAGAAAACTAACTTTAGTTTTGAAATCAGTATGTAACGGGTACTATTGAAGGGTTCTTCTAAATTCTCTTGGGGGGAAACTATTCTTTAAATGTGGTTTTAGTTTAAAGCTCGCTTTCCGTAGTGATTACTTGATTTTATGCAAATGTAACAACTATTTAAACTTTGACGTTGGGTATGCGAGGTCAAGGATTAACCGTTGATCGTTAAACGTGAAACTTAAGAACAGGAAAAGTAGAACTGCGACTGGGAGGTCGTGCGTCCTGAAATCAATATTCGTTGTAAAACCCACCTGGAGTTGTGGAAGTAAATAACCTTGGAGCTGACCGAGCTATCGCAGTTCGAGAAAAATCATCACAAGCAGCTCCAGCTGAAGCTAAGTGATTTTTAATTTTTTTGTATCGGAAATTAAGTTTTAAGATTTCAGACTGCTCCCAGATTTAAGTTATAAAGTTGAATATTTACATAGTGTCAAAAATAGAGTAAAAGTGTCTTTTTTTATGATCATGTCTGCTTTTTCCCTGAACCCTCTTATGCTCGCGACCTTCGGGCCGTCACAAGTTTTTCTCAGTAGCGCACACAAGGGTAGTGGGGGATCCACGGGCCTGGAATCTTTCCATAGCCCTTGATTTGTTTTTCTTGTTGGAATGATTATAACCCTATGCCAGTGCTTCTCAAACTTTCAATGTTTGTGACCCAATTTTCAGTAATAATTTTCATTGTCATATCTCCCCCTCCCTTCTTATACAATAGCGATGTATTGAAAGCAATAATATTGTACATTGACGCTAAAGCTACAATAAGACTTTAATTATAAACCGTAAAAATTATCGAGATAAGTATTAAATTTTGAAAATGACAAGCCCATGGGATTCACTAGCATAATATACCCGTTCTTCTCGCGGGTAAATTAAAAAAAAATCCATGGATATTGAAGGATAAAGAAACTTCTAATGAGTTAATTTTAAGTGAACTGCAAAGTAAACATCAAGGAAAGAACAATTTAGTAAATAGAATAGCGAAATCAATTAAATAATTAAAACTGAATTTTACGGTATTTCCCCTGGTCAGTAGTCAGTCAATATGTAAACAGTATTTAAATCAAATTAATAAACATCATTTATGCCGCTACATTTCTACTCACTGGTTTTACAGTTCTGAAGCAATTCATTAAATCCATCATCGGATTATTTCATTGCCAGATACAACAGGATAAAGTCTGAACTTAAAAATATAGACAAATTATTTCTCTGACAAATAGAACTAAATACACTACTCCCGATGAAGTTCTCTTTGAAAGAAGAATAACATACCCAAGCACATCTTCTTTCCTGCATCCATCAACACCTGTTGCTAAAAATTTAGTTATCAAATACATTGTGCACTACTGATACATTAAAATGTATTTTATGTGAATGTAAAAATGATTGTTTTGTATTGTTTTTGTTATGTTAGAACGTATTTTGTTTTTCTTTCTTTCAATAAATAAACAACCATTTTAAATCTTTTATTTTCGACATTTCAATATGTTCGTGCACCCCTTGTAGAGTTATCACGCCCCCTCTAGGGGGGGCACCCCGCAGTTTGAGAAACCCTGCCCTATGTATATAGTACATAAATTTTGATTTAGTATTTTATTAACAAATGTATTTAATTATTTAATGCTAATCATTTATTCAATAATTTTTTTACTGTTTTTAGTACCCAACAATCTACAAAATCAAAATAATTGTTTTCGTGGCGGATTGGGGTATGATACGAGAGTGATGGACTTTCAACCTTAGGCCACCCCTTTGAAAAATTCCTGTGTGTGTATGCCACTGCTATACTTATTTAACTCTTTAACAACTCAATAATTGAAGATAACAGAATTTTATCTTTCAAATTCTTTCCCAGTGTATTTTATTTAAAATATTATTTTAGTTAAATAATTTGCTATTTTAAATTTAGAAGGTGTTTAGAGTTTCAAAAAAATACTTTAAGATTTCAAAACAGATAGAAAATATAACATTGAATTAGAAAACTTTATAATGATATTTCTTTGTCAATATTTCGAAAGATTATGCAGATTACATTTACATAAGACGTTAAAAAAATAAGAAAACAACTTTGTTGTAAACTCGGTAACCTTGTGGTTATCCTATTTCCACATTTTCAAATAACTTACGCTACATACAAAAATGTTTAATTAATATTATTTTCTAGGAAATAAATTGTTAATTTATTACTGGAAATTCTTTTTATTCAATCTATTATACCATCATGAATAAAAATACTGATTGAGAAAATCACCTTAAATAAATTATTGTTATATTAGAAAATAATCACCTCATAATTCAGCAGTTATTTAACTTAAGCTTACATTTCTTCCGTAAAGAAGGAAACAAAATATGATTTTTATTTCACTCTATTGAAACTTTCATTGGAAATTTATTTTTCTATTCTACAACAGTTTTCAAATCTCTTGTGGGTCATTAGGAGTGACATAATACTTTTAAAAATAAGTTAATGACCATCGCACATTTATCAAGAAAAAGCTCCTATAAAAACTAAAGGTACTAAAGAAGTAGATAAATACTTATATTCAACAATGAAATAAAAAATATTATAAAACTAAGCCCAAACGCGCTTTAAATAGGTAATTAGACAGAGGCAGACAGACTGACAGATTGAAAGTATTTTAAAAGTATTTAAAAAAACAAATATATAATTAATTTGAAAAGAAAGTATATAAATGAGTAAAATAAAATAGATTATTTAAAAATTGAAAATTAAAATTTACGAAAATAAAAAAATAATGCTTAATAAGAGTCTTGTGATATATGCTCAGCCTCTTAAAAAATTACATAAAAACTACAGTTAGAAAAAAAAATATCTAAAGAAGTAATTGACATTCACATAAGCCGTCGGGAAATAAATTAATTTTAAATTAATTTCAAAACCATTGCATTTTTTCATCTCATTTCAACTGTTAATAAAAAAAATTACTTAATTGAAAAAATAATAATATTGAATGGGAATTATTGTGAAAACTATAACCTTCAAAGAGATTGATTATTCCACATAGTATATCCAATATGAAATCATCGGCTTAACACACATTTAATTGTCCAAACTTTATAGTTAACACCGCTGTCGTTAGTAAATATACATTCAAGTTGTCAAATTATCTAAAAAAATTTTTATTGTGGTCCTTATTTATAACAGTAAAATCGTGAATTTAGAAGCATAATTTAGCCTTAGCCTTAGCATAAAAGCCTTAATTTAGAAGCATATATTAGGATTAATTTTTATTTTGAAGGAACACGGGAACTATCGTAGATATACCTCATAATTTTGAACCACAGTCAAATGGGCAGAGGGAGGACACCTGAGCTGGTTTCCCATACTCCTAACTTCCTCATCAAGCCTACGTGAGGATTTTTAGCCTTAATGCGGATTTAACTTGCATTAACTTTCTAGTCATTGCGATCTAAGCAGCATCGGGGATTGAACCTACAACTCGATAGAAACAAAGTCATCCGCATGTTCGTGACCGCGACCAATTTACTACCACGATCATTACACATAGTTGGAAAATCTGTGATATTTTATCATTAGAGTAACACTTATTACGCATATTTATGGTAGTGTGTAGTTCTTTTATACACTTCAAATAACTACTTTACTACTTTTTTGCTTTGCTATTTATACAACTTTTGTGAAATAATAGTACTTCATTAATCTATATAATCTCTGTGTGACTCTGGTCAGACTATGACCTCTGAGCATTTGGTTGGGTGCCCTGAACTAATTAGACTTAATTCTTTTGTCGAAAAATATTAAAGAGAAAGTGCACTAACGGCATAGGTGCTATTGTAGTGTGTGGCACATTTTCCTAAGATAAATAAATTAATTAATTCTAAATATAAAAATTCCATTTCCGATTTCTAATAAAATATTGGGAAATACATTACCTTTTTAAGGGACATATATCACTTCTTTGACATTTTTCAGACAATATAATGTATATTCCACACACATGTGTGTATATCAAAATTTAGAATTAAAAATATAAAATTCCTTAAATAATACTATTATGGTTTTTAAAATCTAATTAAATAGTGTGCCTTGTAACAACTATGATAAAATTGAACCGAGAAACTGTTTGGAACCTTTTAGTAAAAGCCATCTACAACAGCTGGATTCATGATTTGATGGATAACTAGGGATGAGAGGATTTGACGTGAAGAAACAAAAAAGGAGCTATCTTTACTTTCTTCAAGGATTTTTCATCGCCGAAAAGCTATCGCTTTGATCGATGGTGTATCTCGGGGCTCTGACACTTCTATTAGATGCATCAAGAAACCGAACAGTTGTAATGAAACACAAACAGAAATTTCCGGAAGAAGTAAGTCATGCAATAATAAAAATGGGGGAACAACTGATAGGCATTTAAATTGTTTTAAAAAGCCCTTATTTACTGAATTTGGCAATTCATCATACGAATTTTTATATCTTTATCCACATATAAATCACAGATTGCCAAAGAGGAGGTAGAAAATAAGACAAATTTTAAAAAGAAATTTCTCAAAGGCACTTTAAAATTAGACGCCAATGGGCTGTTCTAATTTATTTGAAACAAAATTAAAAAATTAGAACTGTAGAAAACATTTGTTTATCTTATAGAAGCCCTTCAATATCCGTAAATAAATAAGAATTATAAATTGAATTACTTGCTTCAAAAAATCATTTTTAGTTCAATTAAGAATTAATTTTGGATGCGTGAGAGATAATGAATGATTTAAAGCTTTTCATAAATGAAGGATTCTATGCAAATACAGATGTAGATTCAAGTACAGGTAAAATGACGTAATTAGAGGGGTATTTTGCAACCCTTTATATTTTTAGAGTTCTTGATTGGCAAAATGTGATTAACTCTCTTCTACCATATATATTCAATTTTATAATACTTATGGTATTTTAGAAACAGAATTATGTAGAATCTTATATCTGAATCAAAACAAAAGTAAAAAAGTGAATTTCAGAAACTATAGTTTAACTGAGAGAGGTAATTTATGTTTCAAAATGGGATCTGAAACTATCGATACATTTTTATACTTTGTACAAAAATTTTGACAATTTTCTCTATTAAAAATTATTTTCGATAAGTATTTGATCTAATTTCTTTTTTATAAATTACATTTCCTCAAAAAGTTTAGAGACCCCCTTGAAAAAAACTTACAGAATGTTTTTGATCTTTTCGTTGCAATCCTTTTACTTATATTTGCGAAACTGCAACTTTTCCAAATTTCACCCATCCCCTAAATATAGCTGTTTTGTCACTAACTTCATTAACTGTGTTATTCGTCTATCATCCAGAATAAAGTCTCTAATTTGTCCCATTCCAGATAAACTAAAAGTAAAATTATGAAAAGTCTAGTTATAAAATTGTGCGCATTTTGTATACTTGGGGGAGACCACAAAAAGATATTGTTATCAAACTGCACCCGTTCAATCTGTAGGAAAATTTTCAAAGATTTGATATTTTCACTCGTTAAAAGTTTAATAATTATTCTATGTGTTACTGTGGTTAGTACTTTGTATTACTCATCGTGCTTGACTAAATAAATGAGCATAGGAAAAATGAAACAATTATAGAGGAAAGGATTATTTTACTTTTCAAAGAGAACGTGGCAAAATATCTGAGATTCATCTGCCTCTATTTATAAACTCTTGTTTACATTTGATTCACCATGATCCATCTAAAAATAAATATCATTTAATCTAAATGTATCCACTTCTAAATAATTATTTATTATACTGTATTTATTCGAATCTAAGAAGAAGATTTTTTTCCATTGTTAATGCTACTAAAAATCAGGTGTGGTTTAGAATCAAGGAGGAAAAAATTCGTTGGATCGAGAAAATTGAACATGATATTGATAATTAAGGTTGTTTTCGCCATATTCACAAGAGCGTTAACTTAACTCGGAACACATTTTCGGACAGAAAAAATGCCTCAATTTTCATAAAAAAATTCATGACATTCTAACTCATTATTTGCTTATAATATAATGTTTTTAAAATTTCGAAATATTTCATAAATAATTATTTTTTTTACTTAACATGTAAAGGGATGGCTCATTTAGCATTATGATATTGAAGAAAAAATGCAAGCACATTTTGTAAAAGACAAAATGTGTCAACTAGGATAAAAATGAGTAGTATGATAAAATAAGTGATTTTCTACAAGATAGTGAAGCCAGAATGTAATATTAATGTTTGAATACTTTTATATCTGAAATAGTATTCGGAATTTAGGTCACATTCCTTCACATTAGCCAAAAACAACTGCAATCACAGGTTCTTGTATATATTTAAAAGTTCTTAATACTGGTAAATATAAATTAATTATTAGTTTCTTATTAGCTTCAATTTTAGTTTTTCTTTTTAACTTCGTAAATACCGGATATCAATAAACCATTTTTACACTATAATTTTTTTCACAAAAATGTGTTGAGAATTTGTGGTACGGTTTAGAACAGATGGAGGCTTAAATTTGATTAATTACGGCGTAGCTGGAATTCCTACATTTGTTTTAAATAACAACATTCACTGTCACATTCATTGATTACGTAAATAACATAGGTAAAATTTAAAAAAGGGATTTACAAAATCGTTCATAAAAAAATTAGAAATTTTAAAATACCAAATAAAAATTTTCATTAATTTTCGAAGTAGACCATTACTAATTTTTTTAATTATTGGAATTTAATTATTTTTACTTTTAGTATTCGTACATCCTATCCATTATTTACTTCATATTCAGGTTTTAATTTTGATATAGAATATATCAAAATAAATTCCGATATGCTCTGACTTAGCACGATTTATAATAAATGCCTCTAAATTCTGAAAAAGAAATATCGCTATAGGTTGTTTAGGTTTATAATTTTTAAATATTTAATGCTTAGTGTTATTTTTTTAATATTTTTTACAATACTTAAGAGTTACATGAAAAATATTCAAGAAAGTAAATAATACCAATAAGTCAATACTTTTTTTCATCAACCTATTTCATTTTTAGCGCGTTTTTCGCGTAGTGGAACACAAAAGCGCTATTAGGACGCAAATTTCGTCTTTGTCTTTGTTCCATATTTTGTCGTACCTTTTTCTCAGCCAATAAGCAACCAATTGACCTCAGGTTTTCGGCATTTGGTCGCATTTGTGCCCTAGATGAGCCGAATCATATTTAAATTGTCCCATAGTTTTCCTGAATTTCGCTAGTTTATAACAAAATTTTCTCAAATTTTACCTAGTAAATTTAGTGTTTGCAAAAAGTTTTTTTAAAAAAATCTACCTGCATTCTGGAGGAAATCTTCACAAAATTGAGGAAATCTTCACAAAAAAAAGTTCAGAAAACAAGTATAAAAGGCTCTGATTTTACTTTTTTAATTTAATACTTTTTTTAAACAGTAAAGTGATAAGATATATAGTATGAAGCGAAAATAGTTTTTTTGAAAACTAAAAGTGATAAAGTGATAAGATATATAGTGTAAAGTGAAAATATTTTTTTTAAAACTTGCTTTTTTATAGTTCTGATACAGATTTGTGTCATTATTTCTTTTCAGCTCAATAGTAGTGCATTTAGAGGAGTGATACAGTACTACTTTAAGTTAGTAAAAAGTTCATTAGTTGCATTATTGTAAAATACAACATGTGAAAAACGCGCTAAAATTACTTGGCCATGCCAATGATTGATATCTTGTTATTTTTATTTTCGAGTTAATATTCCACTTTTTCAAGAAAGTAATTGTTACAAATGGTTTTTATAACAAACTAAAATTTTGAGATGACAGTGAGACTTTCCATTATATATTTCTTTTTCTTTTGGTACTGTATTTTTTTTAAATATAAACATAGATTTTTTGAATATTTCAAAACTTATCATAAAATTATTACTGATAATTTACAGAATTATATTTTCAACAGTTCAAACTAATAAAATTATCTTTAAAGAAAGTTCAAAAATCACTTGAAAATATTGTCAGGATAAATAATAAAAAAACAAAACTTTGATTTTACAATACATTTTTTTTCTCAATTTAAATTCCCTGCATTTATTAATCCAATAAAGAAATACAAATCGAAAGAAGCCGAAAAGCTATTTCTTTCTTCCATTTATTTATTTTGAATAATAAGTTTCAAAAGAATGCAAAAACATTGGTATTTTAATAAATTGCATTACGATGATGAAATATAAAATGTTTTAAATCAACTTATTTTTTTCAAAAATGCCGACACATGAAAGTAAACAGTTAATCTTCAAAGTGGATTATTTCTTTCTCCTTCTCTTTTTATGAGCTCAAACAAATAATCAAAATGAAACAGAACAGGAAACATTCTTAAAAAAGAAAACGTAGAAGGAAACTTTGAAATACTAAACCGAACGACAACAAATAAAAGAAAATTGGTTATTGAAAAATCGAACTTTCACTCAATCCATTTTTATGTTTCTGTAAAAAGAAAAAATCGTAAATAAATAAACACCGTATCGTATATAATGGTAGGAATTGTACAATACCAGATGGAAAAAGATTTCGCTAAAAGTTTTGAAACTACATTTAATCCGTCTATGGAGATATTCCGATTCGTTCTCCTCTTCCTTCAGGACATTCATATTTCACCTTAGTCCCTTAAGAATGGTCAAATAGTTCTTATTCTTTTTTGGATCTTATATACTGCTTCTGATATAATCTCAAATTACTTTGAAAAAACGAAAAAAATAAATAAATACGAATAAAAAAGAGAAAGCTTTGGGAATAAAATGAAAAAAAATAATAAAGTTTTGAAAGAAAGCAGAAATAAATACTCACGATCCTGAAGATTTATATCATTCTACAGGCAGAAAAAAATACATAAAAACTCACTTAATGATTTTCTATTCAACGAAAGGCTTACGTTTAAATAAAAGTAGAAAGAAATGACATTCAAAGTTTCATCTAATAACTTGCTATGGAAAGACGAATCATGACGTTCAGCAAAATCTGCATTCTCTTTTTTTTTCTTTCTGAATCTCTTTCTTCTTTTTTGATAATCCATCAAGGTTTTTTAATAAAATTTTCTTCCAGATAGAAATATTCGTGAAGATGGTATTGTTTATAATAGCATAGTAGCTTTATTTTTAATAAGAGATACTATTCTTTTTTTCATAAATCGGAATATCTAAGTTTCCTTTTTGTTTGTTTGTTTTTATTTCTTAAAACGGAACTAGTTTAATTTTTATATATTATTTCTTGATTTTGCAGTTTTTTGCATAGTATTTCTATCGTTTCAAACTATACTTAAGTTATTTATCAATAATACAATATAGTCGCTGGTTAAAAATAATTTATTTCTTTAGATTCTTGATTAAAATAAAATTCTGCAAAAGTATTTTAACTGCGTTCTAAAGAAAACTTTTTTAAAAATGATCTCCTGAAAAATAAACGTTAATTAAACAGAACAGGCTAAAAGATTAACTGAATTTATATTCTGAATGTTTAAAATAATATATTTTAAAATAAACTTATTTATTATAATAGTAATAAATATACCCTGTTATATTTGAATGCGAGATATTTCCTTAGGTATAACTAATATAACTTTTATTTTAGAAAAATTCCTAGAAGTTGGCAATAGAATATAATAGAATATATTCAATGTAACTTTAGTTTTTTATGTCTACTACAACTTGTGGGAGTATTTTTTCCAATGAATATCTATTTAACCCTTTAAGGGGACACATTACTCTAAAATGACCGATTATTTTTACTATTTCATTTTAATATTTTTTAATATGTGAACAAGATTTCGTAGCTGTAGCTACTTTATTTAACCAGTTAATTAATTTTTAACAATATGTCGAAGCGAAAACCACTTCGCTTCGACATATTGTTAATCATTAACACGGGACATCTGCAAAGCAGTTACAACTTATTTACCGAATTTTCTCAACCTTTCACTATTCAGGAGGATTCTGTATTCAAAACACTAGCACTTTTTTGTAACCGATCCAAAGTTTCAAAAGGTTTTCTAGCTGTTATGTATAATAAATAGGTTAATTATGTTCATGGAATAAAGATTTGGATACGCAATAACTTTTTTAAAACTCTACAAAGTTTAATATAGCTTTTTTCTGTTTTTTATTGTGTCTTCACACGAAAAAAGTTGTAAAATTTAAAGTATCACTCATAGTACCAATTCCATGCACAGAATTGAACGAAACACTTTTAAAAATATAAGAAAAACTTTTCAGAAACATTAAATTTGTAAAAGTAGTAAAATTTTTAAATATTGAAATATTTTTAAAAATGTAAAATAATTTTTTTCTGTAAAAATTGCGTTTTTTTTCTGAAATATGATTTTCATGTATGTTAAAATAGTAACATCTCCATAAACAAACAATTTCATATAAACACATAAATAAATGTGTACAGGTACAGTAGTTCTTTAAAGAAAAACTCTCATCAGAAATAAAATCATTGTTCCACAAAAAAATTAATACAACAATTCCTTTTGAGTCAATAAAACATCCCAGCGTCTGTATAATTCCTTACGCTTACAAACTTTCTGCCAAGTTGGCGTGTCATTAAATAGAATATCCCATGTTCCAACCACAATTCAACTTTTAAAATCCTTTCAAGTATCAAGAAATGACACTTGAATAATCAATCACGTGGATACCCCATATGAGTCTTTAAACACTTTTGAAGGGTAAAATTAGTTTACGTAGTCTGCAGCTGGTTTCAGACACCACTTGAATGCTTAATTTATGATCCCCTTTAGCCTAGTCATGCGTTAACAAAGTCTTTTCGAATAAGTCATGTCACCTCCATTGTTTTAGATTCAATATAATTCAACGAAGCCATATATTTCTGACGCGACTCTGAAGTCACAGTTTGTGTCAATGGATGTCAATAATGTAAAGAATTCTTCAACTTTATCATTCGAATGAATTGGTGGAATTAAATAGCGCGATGTGTAAAGGTAATACTTGAATGATTTAGAATGCAGAAAAAATTTGTATTATATGTTCTTTTTGCTAATAGGCAAGTAATTCTTGCTTTCGACGTGGATATTTTATAGAGGAAAATGCAACACAAAAATATAACCTAACAGTTAAATTGAGAAAAAAATTAGGTATCGTAATTTACAAAGAAAGATGATTTACGATGTTCACATTTTTTGACATAACATTTTTTTATTTATTCTTTATAAAACTTTCTTAAGAGCTATTTGACTTACGAAATTAGTAGCTAAACAAATAAAATGCAAACAGTTAATATAAAAACCAAAACAGATCCTGCAAATTTTAGCCAAGGTTGAACTATTTTATTGACCAAATTCCTTTATACACCTTTTTAAAAGATGTAATACATGTGAAAAAATATTTCAGGAGTTAAACCCTCTTAACTGGTTTGCTCGTACCGAAAACAAGCCAAAACCGGTTTGCCCATACACTGTAAGGGCACAGATATTTTCTCCTTTCTATCTTTGATTTGCACATATTTTTAATTGTTATAGTGAGATTATTAGTGTTAGTGTTTTTTTAAGAAATGCAGAATATTAGAATGCTCCTCAACCGGGTTTTCTTTGTGGTGATGGCGGGAATTTTTCATTGACAGCAGAAACTTTGATTCTTGAAATTATTCGATAAAGAACAGGGATTGGCAAGGCAATGTGCAATTTGTTACTTGAGAAAAAATGAAACGGAAAAATAATCCTAAAAGGTCAGAATTATCTCTGTCCCTATTGCCATGTAAAGCTTGTAATACCATAACAAACACACTTATTGGTCTCTGATAAATACTGATTTCTAAATTATTGATTTAATGAAATTGAATGACAATTTTTTTTCCAGCAAACAAAGCTATTGAATTGAATGAGAATATAAAGCATGTGTGAAAGAATATTTTAACACACACTGAGGTACATTTAGCGTAATAAAATAATGAGATAAATTCATAACTGCAACCACATGTTTCCAGCCAATCAGCTGATAAATTAATGTGACGTCATATGATAAACACAATCACGTGTTTCTAGACAATCGGTTCATGTATTTTGATGTTGCCAGCTTTTGCTTTGAACAGAAATTTTTCTTTTAAAAAGTACGTATTTGTTAGCAGTAATAACACCCATAAGTAAACAAAATGTACTTGATTTAAAAGCACACATATAATATGCGATTTTCTTTTTTATTTTGAAAAACCTTTTGAAGAATCATAGTATTTTAACATTTTTATGCAACAAATTTGAAATTTTATATAATTTTACAAGTAGAACAACAAGTACAAACGAAATGTCCATTTTTAATTCAAAGGAGAACACGTGATTGTATTTATCATGTGACCTACTTGAGTTTATGCCATTAAAATAGATGTTTTCAATTTTATAAAAAAATTTTAAAGCTGAAGAAATAATATTTGAAAGCAAGCTATGAACTTTTTAAAGCTATGAAATTGATATTTTGTTGACTCTAAGCCTTACTATTGTTTCAGTGTTAATGCTACTGAAAATCAGGTGCAGCTTAGAATCGAACGCAAAACATTTGTTGGATGGGGAAAGTTGAGTTTTTAACCCTTTCAAAAGGAAAAATGTAAAAACCCATTCTGACCACTTGCATCGATGACTTATATCATTCCGTAGTTAGTTTCCAGTATTCAGACTATCCTTAACATAGTGGACAGCTCGTATTTAGGAATAAATTTTTGTATACGCTTTCTTTTAATCACCTAAACTACAAAGATATCGGTAATAGCATCAAGATGAATTGAGTGTGACGCAATTATGAAAAGGGAGGCAATTTTATATGCAGAAATAATCGGACACAGAGCAGCTGCCACTGAAATCACGGATGAAACAAATATACGACGATGATGTAAGCAAACTGATATAATTTTTTGCTTGTAAATGTTCAGCAGTCTTTAATAATTCTTTTACATCCTTCTGTAATTCTTTCTTTAAGAAAATGTTGCATAACAAATGCACTGGGTGGTACGGAACACGACACAATGTCCAAAAAAAGGCGACACCGGCATTAATTCCAAAGTCAGATCTGACGATGGGAGTGACTAATCATTTTCGAAAAATGATACTGTTGGTTAAAGTGATTATAAATTCATGTATGTATTTGAAATTTTTTAAACCAGTTTAGTAAATTAGTTATTAACGTCTTATCGTTTCTTATTAAAAATTTATTTTCAAAGTTTCTTACGTATCAAATATCAACAAATCTTTAATTTATAAAAAAAATTTCTTTCAAAAACGTGTAGAGAGTTGAGAGTGCGGCTTAGAATCGATGAGAATTTTTTTTTCACAAAAACATGTTGAGAATTTGAGGTGCGGCTTAGTATCGATAACATTTTTTTACAAAAACATGTTGAGAATTTGGGGTGCGGCTTAGAATCAATGACAACATTTTTTCACAAAAACATGTTGAGAATTTGGGGTGTGGCTTAGAATCGATGACGGCTTAGATTCTAGTACATACGGTACATTTCTCTAAGAAAGAAAATAATTTCCACGGAAGCATTAGGTTTCATTCAGGTTTTGCTAGTTTCTAGATACTAATTTTTATCATGATAAGGTAAAATTATCATAATTATAACTAATATAAAATTTAAGAAAGTTATAATTAACACATCTAGAAATCAAACAAAGGGATTGGTTGAGTATTAACTTCTACCAGACATAAAACAATTTAAATACACAAAAAATGCACAAAAAAATCTTAGAACATTCTTTTAATATCTATCATTAGTTACAAGATCATTAAAGATTATTCTTTGAAACAAATCTTGGGAATCCGCCTCAAAATATAACGCAAACTATAACTCCATTAAAATCTCATTTTCTAAAATTTTGCATACTTATCATTATTCAACAGAATAGTTCAATTTAAAAACTGCTGATATGCATCATCTGTATAACTTAAAAAGAAGGTACTAAGAACAAATTTTCTTCCAAAAAAAATAAATAAAATAACGGAAATAAGATTTAGGTTTATAAAATTAAACATACATTAGAAAACTCATGTTATTTCATTCGATTAAGTTACTTGAATAAATTTAATTTTTAACACATTGTTATCTCTTCTGTAAGAACGGAATACCATTGAGACTTCATTTATTTTGAGAATTCATTCCATTTTTATTCGATTCTAATTTTAGTAAAAATAATAGAAATATATTTAATAAATGTGCAATTGTCTTCCTATTTTTACGACACAAGGCACTATAATTAGCACTATACTACAAGCTTTATATCTAAAACATCAATTTTATTAATATTTCCCTGGTAGGGTTTTATTGGTTAAAAATTATTTATATAAACAGAGCTAAAGATATGATGAATAAATATTTATAGCTTCATCTATTTTACTCTTTCACGTCTTAAATGTTTATTATTTTTCATTAGGTAAAGTTAGGTATGAGTTTTTAGATTTATTAAATTATTGCTTAAAGAGAATATTTTATGATACTAATTTTCTCACTCAAAAGCATGTATATGCAAATTTAAAATAAATAGAAGTCATTAATTTGAAAAATTCCAAATACAGTAAACTATTACAAATAATTAAAATTTAAAGAAACACACAAAAAAAAGGTTTTTTAAAATTTAAATTTGGCATAACAAACAATCCCTTAAAGGAAGATACATCGAAAAATGTTTTTTTTTTAAATATTACTGAACTAATTTCACTTTTTATTCTCCTCTTCTGCACTTTTTTCAAAAGAACTTTATCTCTAACCTACATTTTCCTGAAAATTATTTATTTTTTTAAATAATTGTTGCATTTTTATGGCTGATCAATATCACATTTGAATTCCAAACTGCAATATTATTTTTTTCAAAATAGAATATTAAAGACAATATTTTTTTCAGCATTTTATGGATGCAAAAATACCCAGCTACATTCTTCAATGAGAATTTACTTTAAAAAAAAACAAGTAAATATGCACTGTGTGAATAATTAAAAGAACATGCATAAAATTTTAAAAAATTACAAAGACTCAATTCTATGTTTAAACAATTCAATATCCATTGTCAACTGAAGAGAGGAATATAAATATTTTACAAACACACATTTTAAATTTATACATACCCGGAAATTCATCTCTGATATATCTTAATTTTTTTCTCTATAAACATATTTCAGTAATTCATATTAATAAACAGCATAATTAATAAAATTAGGTATAAAGGATTGCCTAAATTTAATGTGACTCCTAGCAAGTGATATTGTTCCCTTGCATAATTAAAGTTAATTAGGTTGTTATCTTTAACGCAAATTCTAAAATTAATTTGGAAGTAAGCGCAGACGGATTTGTAAATGGTAATATATAAAGCTTTAATGCCCGACACTGAAATGATACCTCGTAATCTGGCCATTCATTTTGCCTTATCTGCGCTTATACGTACCACCTATACTCATACCCAGTAGCCAGAACATGTATTTACGAACAATAAATGTTCTAAAGCATAAAAACATTTTATTTATCATTAACAAAACACGGTAAGCCTTTTTTTTTACTTTTCATTTTAAGGCCTTACTTATTTAAGTTCAAAATTATACAGTCACCATTAGATTTCAATAATATATATACGGATCTACATTTTGGAATTGAAAAATATATTTTAATCAAGATTAAAAGCAAAGTTATTCATGAAATTTTAATTCTGTTAAATACTAAGTAAATTAGATAATTCAGCTTCGTTATGAAAATTAATACTCATTTTTTACAAAAAATGTAAATTGATAATTATGTGAATAAAAAACAAGCCTTCCACATTTAAATCTTCGTTATATATTAATGACATTATTACGCCACTTAAGAACATTAGGAATGATTCTAATATATTATTCTGCACTAAAAGTCAATTTTTTGTGTGCGTTTAACGTCCCATGTGTGTGTATTTAATGAGAAAATTCCATTTAACTCTGAATTTATTTTATAATGTGCATTACAATTACCTAATTAACCTTAAATGTAAAAGCGAAACAAATGATACTGGGAATTCCACTTAAGTTTGTAATATTATTATGAGAAAAATATTTTAAAATAAAAAAATTCAAAGTATTAAACTATAAAAATTTTTAAATGCTTGTTTTCAATGTTTGTTGTGTAATTGTTTTATTATTATTTTACTATCCCGAAACTAATTCTTCTCTTTAAAAAATGTTCAAAAGATATAATTTTTGAAATAAATATGTTCTTTCTCATTGTAGCAGTAAATTAATTTTATCTAAATACAAATTGGTTTTAAAACTCCATTGAATTTTTTTCTGTATTATTATCCATTTTCTATATGTAAGATAATATTCATCATCAATCGGTATTTTTCCCACAATGATTATAATAATTTTTTCCAAGATGTGTTTCAGTCATATTGCGTTCTCTAGATTTTATTTTATTGTGAGAGCACAGAGAAGCTCAAAACACTTATAGTCGACATATCTCATATTTTTACATTGCATTCAGACAACGAGGATTACATTACACCTGGTACCCTGGTATACTTTTTGGGTACGGTTTGGGACTCACTCCTCTCCCAATCCGATCGATTTTTAATTTTAAAGTATCCGACTACCCTAATATTGTGAATGTTGCCAAAAATTAACAATTTTTTATGATTTTGTTTTATAGAACATCTTATTATCTTTATAAAAATATCAAATTTATTATTTTCCGTTCACTAGAACAAAAACTATAAGTGTTTTATTAAGAGCAGATGCCATTACTTTAAGCAAGATGTCATACTTTAAAACGCGTTTTACTCGAAATGTGTTTTTGTTTTTTTTTGGAAAATGCTCAAACGGGACAGCGATTGCTGAAAAAGATTTGAAAATAATTAACAAATTTTTTGTGTATGCTCTGTATAATAGTAGAAGTGTTTTAACTTTCAGATTTAATAATCATCGTAATATTACAAAATTTACAGTTCCTTATGTGAATATAATCACTGTTTTTTTTAAGCAATTTCATGTAACAACTAAGATAAAGTGCTCTAGTTTTTGTAAAGCTTAAAATATCTCTTATAATAAAGGTCACTTTAAAACAGAATAACACAGCAACACATCAGAATTGAAAAATTGAAGATTTGTTCATAAACTTTTGCCACAGAGTAGGCCACGTTTATGTTATTTTTTGTCAATTTTTACTCATTTTTTCCCATTTTAGTAATAATAATTTATTTTTCTCTTCTTAATTTTACATATTTTTTATAGAATGTCTAAACAAATCTAAAAACCACAAAAGAATCCCCATATCTCCATTTTTTTTTTAAAGTTGTCGCAACCAGTCGGATACCTTAAGAATAGAAATTATGCTTCAGAAATTTCGTCTATGTATCTATATATATATATAATGTTATGTTGGTTTGTGTACGCTTCCATAACTCAAAAAGTTCTTCATGGATTTATCTGAAATTTTGACACAATATTGCATTTGACTCCGGTCAGGTTCTTATGTACTATTTATTTCGAAATGCACTCTAAATTGTTTTAAATTTAATTTTTAATTGATTTTTTGGTGTTATGACGTCAATATGATGTCACGATTCGCTCTGAATGCTGAAATTTAAGCTTTACACATAGTTTTTTCCGGATTATTACATATTTTTACTATAGTTAAGTTTATTGGTTGTCATATTTATCAATTTTTTTGTTCTTTGATACGTAATTGGGATTAATTTTGTATATTTTTAACTGTTTAAGACTGTTTCTTTTTTATTTAAATTAATGTAATTTTTTTTATCAGTTTTGGGCTATTTTTAATTTTTCTATGTTTATTACTATTTTATAAACTGCATGAACCTATTTATGTGTTTTTGCATTTAATTTATTATTTAAATTATTTCTTATTTATTTTTGTGATTTGCATTTAATTAATTTTTGCTTATGATTGTTTCTTACATATGTTTGGGATTTTTATCTGATTTTTGTTTATGATTATTTCTTATATATTTTTGGGATTTCATCTGATATATATTAATGATTATTTCTTATATATTTTGTGATTTGCAATGTGTTTCATTGTCTGATTGAATCTTTAAATAATTTGAAATCACCCAGTTTTTCCTCATGTTTTGAAACTCAAATTAATTTTAAGTTCTCAGACCTCCATTTCTGTAACTAAACCAGACTATCCATTAAGAAAATTATGCCAAATATATACATAAGATTCACAATTGGCTGGATGGACCAGCTCTCTTTTTTTTCCATTTAACCAGACTGAGCCACAGCAACGCGTGGCAGGGTGCAGCTATATTTCATATACAGTGAAATACATTTAACACGATAACGCTTAAGACGAAATATCGATTAACACTAAATGGTACAACGATCCCAACAACTATTATGTATTTTCATGCATTTTTTTTCTCTTAACACGAAACGAAAATCACTAAACGAAAAAAGATTTCTCTTCTGGAAAGGAACAAAATTCGGTAAATATCAGCCGAATTTTGAGAAAGTTTCTGTAATTATTGGACTGTCCTATTGCATCATCGGAAGAATTCAATACAGTAGATGATGGATAATGTATGTACATTGCAGACAAGATATTTCGGAGTTTCTTCAAAGCTCAAAAAAATATCATTGATGGAGATTTCGATGAAAAAAATGAAATGAATAATGCAGTTTCTCTTCTCACGTCATTCGAAATGAGAAAAATGATGAAAATGTGCGCAATTATTTAGACGCACATTCCAGTGGTGAAATAAATATGTAACAAACTGAACGACATCGAACTATTTGTTGACAATTTGTGCTAAAAAATACAATGCAAAGAAAAATATCAGATTATTTTTCAAAAACTCAATAAATGTTTTGTTTTTCAAAAAATTTGAAATTTTTTTATCAAATTTCATTAAGTTCTTGTGAATCAGTTTGTTTCATTGATTTTATTAAATACACTTTTATATACATATCTATATAAATAGAATGTTCTGTAACAAACTCAATTTTGTTGAATATATGCTTCTTTTTTAAAATATCCCTCAACACGAAATTCTTTTAACACGAAAAAATATTTCAGTCCCTTTAATTTCATGTTAAGCGATTTTCACTGTATAGATTACCCCCCCCCCCGCTTCTACCACCATTAAATAATGTATACGCTTGTCCCCATAAATACTTCTTCATTATATCGCACAAGGACTTTGAGAATTGTTCAAAAAACTTAAGTATAGTCTTAATTGTTTTTTATGACTGGTATTTATTAGAATAATGTTTGATACACAAGAACAGCGTATCTTTAACTCTGTTCGTGGATCCCTGGGAGACCGTGAAGATCTCATATAATGTGGTAAAATTCCCCTCTTCTACAGATTCTGAAACACCTCGTAGAAAAATTGATAGATGCGACATCCAAACCTAGATCACCAGAAACCCAGTAAAAATATTTACTCTCTCAAACTCAGTGGCGCAACAGCCCATGAGAGCCAAGGCTTACTGTGCCCATCTCAGTATACGTGACCATTGGGCGCTGGGGTGCATGAGCAGATGTTCCGATCAGGTGGTCAGCCTGAAGCGAAACCCCCAGTGTTTGGTCCCCAAGTAAGCTTGGTTCTCATTTTATCGACCCACTGAAGGCATGAAAGGCTGAGTCAACCTTGTCCAGCCCGGGGTTTGAACCTCGGACCTGTGGTGTGGAAGCGCGATGCACTAACCATTCAGCCACTGGGCTTACTCGAAAATATTTACTAGAATATGTATTTCTATCACGAATATTAATTTAATTTTTTTGTTTTTAACTACATAACCATTAATAAAGAAAGTAATATATAGTAGAAACACATGTGCAAATATTAAGAACTGAACTCACATAGCGTGACACCGTAATGATCGCATCCATCTCGATTTCCCTAATCGAATGGCGCCGTTTTATTTATTTGTTCTAGAGTATTTATTTATTCAAAAATAGTATTTTGTAACATTTTCAATATTTATGCATATATATATAATTAGATGTTAACATGTTTAAAAAAAATGCTAAAGAAGTTTGTATAAACAGCAGAGGCATGACTATTGAGGAACCCTTAAATTACTCAACCATGTATTGAGAATCCGGAAGGGGGATCCCCAAATTTTGGGGTAGAAGGGGTCCGTGATATCAGGCTGATTCTAAAAGGGTGGGGAGCTTGGTGATCAAAAGTTTAAGAACCACTGTACTAGAGAAAGCATCAGCAAACCGCACTTCGCGAGCCTCATACGGCTCTTTGCACGGAAGTATGAGGCTCTTCACTCTTCTGCCTCTACGAATTATTACAAAATTAGTATATCAATTAAAAATTTGTTTTCTTTACTATTTTTCCTTTATTATTATTTTGTGAAAAATTGCATGCATTTACATATACATTTAAATATTAAATATTTGACTTATTACTGTATTAAATTGTTTTTCATTAGCAAGGTTTTCTGAGAATAATAGAAAATAGATTAAAATTATTTTTAAAGTAGTACAAGTCTAATTTTTTGATAAAAATATCGCCATGGGAAGAAATACCTTGAAGTGATTTCCATCGACGTTTACTTATTTGCGACAGGAGTATGAGAGCACTCATAATTTTGGCGGAGGAATACACTTAAATTTCCAACAGAAGTGACAAAAGCATTTTTCGTATTTTATGACAAGCTTTAAAGCTTCCAACTAGGTTGGGAGACCAATCTTTTAAAAATTGATTTTCAAAAATATTTTGTTCTTTTAAAGAACATAAATAGGCATAAAAGAGTCATAACTATTAAACAAATAACACATATCACTCTTTGGGTTTTAAAAAAATATTTTTTTAAGAAATTTTAGGAAAATTTTCAAAGTTTAGAAAAACGCCATAAATAAAAATGTATTGAACATAATTTTAATTTCATTGATATACTTCTTAATCCATCTAAAGTGTCACAATCCGCAGGGTAAAAAGTATTTTAAGAAATAAATATTATCTGACCATTTGAATTTGATGTTACTGATTTTTCGTCAAAATTACTGTATGTTGTAACCTAAAAAATGTTGTAAACTGTGATTAAATGTAACTATCTAAAAACCTGGGGGTTGTTACACTCTAAAATACTCGTAATATAAATGTTATAAATTTCATTGAATTTGATTGGTTTGTTTTGGAGATATCGCGTTTTTCTTGCACAAATTATCGCAAAAATATAATTCTTCAAAAAACACATTAAAAAAATTCTTACAAGTTAGATATGCTATAAAAACAACTTTAAAAACTCTCTAGTTTTATATATTATTCCTTTTTCCTCAATTTATTTTTTTTTTTCTAACGGCTCTAACAACAAACACCTAAAAATCACTCTTTCAACCTAGAAACGAACAGTACCTTAAGGGTGATAAAGAGAATGTTGTGAAATACTTTTGTAGCCAAGAACGACCAAAAAAAGTCAATTTTAATTATTAATATAAACATAAAACTCAGGAATAAAGCCCTAATGGTGCTATTGATACAGAATTTCTATCACGAAGCATGAAATTTAATTTACAACATTATAAAATTCTCACAATATGCTTGTTCTTTCCTTATTAAGCTACAGAAATAAAAATATATTTCGTAATTTTAAGTTTTTGAAAAATGTAAAATATTTGTTTGGATAAAATTTGTACTCAAATATAATAAAAATATTGATTGGAGCATGAGATTCATGGTTGCGACCACTACCAAAGCCCTTCCTCCCTCTAATGCAAACGTATGCAATTAATTTTGGGGCTCTTTGATGATTATCAATGGTATAGCTAGTCCTGAAAGGACCCTGTATCAAAACTCCTTGAGAACTTTTATTGAGGCCCCTAACATTTTAAAATATTTGTTTATGTATTTTGATGTTCCTGAAGCCAGGGGTCCCGTATCATTGATACGGCGATAGCTACGTCCTTGATAGATATGCTCTTTATTAGACTTTTTCGTAGTTTACAAATGTATATTTATAAGCAGATGATTATTGAAAAACTACTAAAGTACTCTTGGCACCAAATTTGAAATTAAATAGAAATATAAAAAAATGACCAAAGTATTTTTTAAATGTAGATTTTGTGCTGAATGATTTTGAGTATAGTATCTGCAATGTTGATATTTATCCAAATACCACATTACTTGCTTCTAAATGAGTTACATTCGAAATATTCTGCTTTAAAATCAAGCTATAAAATTATTTAACGAAAATACTAAATCCATCGTTGGTTCGAACTTTGATAAATGCTTAATATCTATACATATTCAATTGCTTTACATAAAAATCTTTAAAAAGTTGATAAGCAAATTTATCGTAAAAATTAAATTCCACTGTTAAATATGCCCACATTAAATACAGTTTACATTCTACAGAAATCTCATGCTTCATTGATAAATCTTATAACAGATAATTTATATTACTCTTATGTCACATTTAAATATATTTCCAAAACTAGATATTTAGGTTGAAATATAATGAGTAATAAAAATGAATAAAACTTTCTTAAATCGAGATCAAGATAATTTGCACTCAAAAAACATTTATTCCGCTTTCGAACATCTACAATTCAAATTGATGGTATACTATTTAATAATAGAAAAATATTTTATCGTTTTGGAAAAAAAAAATCTTAAAATACGTTCATGTATTGCATTCTAAGTTCTAATCAAGCATTTTAACTCAAGGTTCTCATTAGTAAAATTTCCAATAAAAAGGCTCCAGTGGTTTAGAAGTATCCAGCCAGCTTCGTAAGCCTAAGGTTGCTGGTTCGACCCCGCCTGAAGTGGATAGATTTTCTGGATGTGAAAATCGTAGGCATGCATGTCATATGATTATGTGGGATATAAAAGATCTCTTGAATATCGATTTGGCTTTGGTACTTTCGGCAACATTAAATCACATTCGACTAGAATTTGAATTGAAAAAAATTCAAACATCACAATTTGGCAGTGGAAGCCGCACACTAGTTGGTGCCACCAATAAAATGTTTCCCAAAAAAAAAAAAAAAAAAAAAAAAAAAAAAAAAAAAAAAAAAAAAAAAAAAAAAAAAAAAAAAAAAAAAAAAAAAAAAAAAAAAAAAAAAAAAAAAAAAAAAATGGTTTCCCCTCAAGGAGACTTGTCGTGTCTACCAAGACTTAGCTGCTAATATGCGGCACATTGAAAGAAAAAAACATATTTTAATAAATCATTTATTTTGACAAAAGTTTTCTCAAAATAAATTTTTTAGCCAAAATGATTTCAACACTAAAAGGGCTTAAGTAGTAAACACAAATAATTTATTTCAAGATCTACAACAGCTTATGATCATTTATACATGCATAATATATTTTTTAATCCAACATATTGGGATGCTATGCATTGTTTTTCTAAATTTCTTTAAAAACAGTAACCATTTTTGTATGTTGAATTTATGTAACTGAAATGAGTGAAGAAACGAAAACTGAACTCAATAAATTTAAAATAAGAGAAAAATTCGAATATTTTTTCTTTTACTCAATATGTCATTCAATTTAATGAAATTCATTAAAGTAAAATATTTCCTATGATGAATAATGAGAGAACTTTACTTCCCAGGTTCAATAATTGCTTAGTTAAGATAATACAAATCTTATAGTATCCATAAACTTACTGGTCATCTATTTGAAAAAGGTATAAGGAAATTATTTAAAAATTTGTTGAATTTCATAATATTTACTGAAATAAACCACCTTCACACACACACACACACACACACACACACACACACACATTTCAGACCATCTTTATTTAGGGCATTAAAATAACAATTGTAAAATTTAAAAACCCAAATACGTTAGTAGTCTTTTAAGTTGCTTTTTTTTAATTAGCTCTTTCTTTTTCAATTAATTTTGTTTCATTTCAAAATAAATAATATTCTTGTGGCTGTACAGATAGTTTAGCCATGTGCCTCGGCTCATTTCAAAGATTATTGACTTCTATCAATCTGACTACTTTGACTTCTATCAATCCCAAAAAAAGACCAAAAAAAACACACATACAAAGACTTTTTTCGCCTGGATATATAAATAAGGTCCTACAGCACTAATTTATTTTCGCTCAACTCCTCAAGTAATTTGTAAATCAGTTACAAATACTTCGTTAGATGGCAGCACTAACTTTAGATGATATTTTATCTGTTTAATTGAATATTTCTCTTAAATGCATGAAATTTGCTTAATAAATAAAATTTGAAACCAACCAAGAAATGGTTGAGATTGGTGCGAAAAATACAAGAAGCACAAAAGAATATTTTGCACATTGATGTATTTTTACATCCCATAAAAGCTACATTTTCTTGCTTGAATTTATGAGTACATGCAATATAAATATTTTTCGTCTTTACACTTATCACGTTTCGATTCAAAAACAATTTTTCCTGTGTGTTTTTATTTATTTTTATATAAATATTCGTAATTCATAACAACCACAGAAATGAAATGATATTTAGATATCACCCTAACAATGAAAATGTCACAGCTAAAGAAATAAAGGTATAAGATTCTAATTGCGTTCGAAAACGATATAAAATAGTTTTAGTGAAATTAGAATAAACACTATGCAAAAAAGCTAGCTATATAAAGAGATAATATATTTAAAAATATGATGCAGATTTATAAATCTCTATGCATTTAAGGAATAAACAAATTCGCGTATTAATGCTCTGTAATATTGTGTAGTTCTGAATACCTTATAAATAATTTGTTTTATTTGAACAACCTTGAAAAGCAATCTCAAGCACCATAATAAACAGTAATTTCTTATCATTGCACAAATGTCCCAATAATTTTCCTCCAAAATAGTTTAAGTTTCTTTAACTTATCAAAAAAGTCAAGAGATGGCAGCACAAGTTACATTTATAAATGAAAAAAGTTGGAATATATGGGAGTTCTTAGTGTGGTGGGTGCGTACTAGATATTTAGCATAATATATTTTTAAATATCTTTTGAAGATATGATTCATTTAATAACTTTCTTTTTTTAAGAAATTGTAAATTTATGAAAGTGTGTCTACAAAAGGATTAAGTTTTTCAAGAGTATGAGTTATGGTAATAATTATTGTACCAAGATTGAAATATATTATAAATGAAATAATTTTACATCCATTTCAGAAATTGTAAATATTAAACATCTTTATAAAAACTTTACACCGTTATTTTATTTTTTCCCCAAGCTTGTTCTACCTTTGATATAGGCAACTCATTAAATCTATCACCTGATCATTTTATCGTCAGATACTGCAAGATGAAAGAATATAAATCTGAACTTAAAAATATAGGCATAAATTATTTCTGTGACAAATACCACTATATACAGTACTCTCAACCAAGTTTTCGTTGAAAGAGGAATAACTTACCAAAGCTCAAAGTGCACATGCCTTCTTTCATTCCTCAATACTTGTTACTACAGAGTTTTGAATGGAGGATATAGTAGATTTCATTAAGACCATTTCTTGGAAAAGTTTGGTCTTCTGGTTTTGTATCTTATATTTAACATAGCCAACTGTTAAAATGCCACTGAGACACTGAGACTATTTCAATCCATTCAAATGTCAAATACATCTTATTTGCCGAACAATCACATTACAAAATGAATTTTTTAAATTCATCTGGATGAGTAGAGTAACATACATCCCCGCATCGGCCAAGATCTAGGGGTCCCAAAGCCAGACAGCCACCAAGTACCTACCTTTTGCAAAATCCAACTAGAGGGCCAAAACCTGACTTTACAAGGGGGCCCAAATGATCTCCGTTACGCCACTGATCTGGATTTTATTTGTAGCGGCGTGCATAACAAAGAGTCAAAATTTAACATCAAGATAATAAAATGAAATTCCTAGTAAGGTTTATCCTTATAAAATGTTTAAAGCTATATTCATTTCCATAAGTAATGAATTTTCATTTGCACTTTTCTCCCGAAAGAATTGTGTTTTATACAAACAAACAGGGAAATAGGAAAAATAAATGCAAAGCATATACCATCATGTTATGTGCCTTTAAATATTCAAATAAATTCTTCAGTTTTTTAATTTGGAAGCAGCACATTACTAAGATATAGAAAAACTTTCGTAATATCTCAGAAATTGGAAACAGAGTTATGTACATTATGTATTTATTTCACACTAACCTCTAATATATATATATGTCTCTTTTTCATTACTTTTATTATACTGTTAGGTTAAAAAATTATTTCGCGATATAAAAAAAGGTTAAGGGAATAAACGACTTCATTCCGACAGTTAAAAAATCAATTGCGTAGTTAGATAAAAAATTAAGTCCTTGATTTTTCCCACAAAGAAAAATATGTTCTCGCATTTATTAGATTTTTATAAAAAAAAAATTGCTTCCATTGAGAAAAACACTGTTTACAAAGTTAACAACTTTTTATCATTCATCTTGCACTTATCTTCAAATATTCTGAGCTATTAAAAAATACACCAAATTTTCAAATCTATTATTATACGTAATCACTATGTTTTGTAGCTAATTAAACAAAGTATTGGCAAAAATGTGTTCTTGTCTTTCAGAATAACAGACTGAGAATAAAACCTAATGAAAACCAAAGGTGACTTAAAAGTTTTTTTTAATGAATAGCGTGCCAGTAAATATGACGGCTACCGGTAATAGACTTCGTAATTTGAACTGTAGTGAAATGAAGAAGTGACGTAGACGACACCTGAGCTGGCACTTCATTTTAATCAGTGAAATTTACCAGAAAATAAAATACCTTTCCAGAAAAGAGAGCATGCGCTCTTATTAAAAATATCCTTGACAATAACGAAACTTTGTTTTCCTCGGCCATTTTCATTTTTTTTCCTTCCATTTCCATCCAAAACTATATAATACCAAACTGGTTGTCATGCAAAATCTTCATATTTATCATCCAGAAAACTTCTAGTTGCTCTTACTAGATGTAAGATGTTGTAAGTAACAGATTATATATAATAATGCGTATCTAATATTATTCGAGTTTAAAAATGGATTGAATGTATAGTTTTTCTATTTTACATTGAGCTACTTGATTTTGCCAATCAGATTAATGCAATTCTCAGAAACTGTTAACACATGTTAAGTTGATTTGAATGAAAGTCTTATAACGCTACATGTGAAGAAAACTGGTGAAATGTTTTATAATTTTAATTAAAGTAAGGTAAAGAGGAAAATGAACATAGTTTTTTTTTATATACTCTAACAAAAGCATGAGAACTTTTAGGCACAACTATGTTTGAAATGCAACGAGCTTCCTATTTCTATAAAACTAATCTAGCAGAACAGCGGAAGTCGGACCTATAACTCGAGAAGTTACCATCACACAATTAAGAGTGGTTGACGGAGTGCCCGTTTCCATATGGAAACTTTACCTCCAATCATGATGGCTTGAGTTTACTTGGTTTTAACTTTCACTTAGCACAGTGCTGTATTTAAAGGTATTTAAAGTAATTGATAAAAATCAAACAAAATCAAGGAGAAAAGAATATACCTGTGGAAATTTATGCTTGAGAGTTTAAGATCCACACAACATTTCAAAAAATGACCAGAATATGGAGAGTAGAAAAAAATTATGTACTGTTTTATAAATAGATTTCAGCCGCGTATAGTATTTC
Organism: Trichonephila clavata; assembly: GCA_019973975.1. Classification (NCBI taxonomy): domain Eukaryota; kingdom Metazoa; phylum Arthropoda; class Arachnida; order Araneae; family Nephilidae; genus Trichonephila; species Trichonephila clavata. The sequence goes on from BMAO01019467.1 coordinate 173,089, forward strand.
TTGAGCTAAATTATAATTTCTTAATATTTTTTTTAAAACAATGTGTAACATTTTATTAAAAGTGCTATTTATAAGAATATACGACGTGTGACAAAAGAAACGAGGCTGATACAAAGAGCCATTGAACTTACAGAATCAACTCTTTGTGACATCACCTTCGAAGTGGTTTCCTTCAGCATTCGGTGCTGTCTTTGTTGGTAACAGTTCTGGAATGAGGTTTTTGGAAGACACTTCGGGATATTCTCCGTTTTGACCTGAACCTCTTCAACTGAGCTAAAATGGGTTCCTTTTAAGCAAGATTTAACTGTAGGAAATTAAAAAGTTGTATGGAGCTAAATCAGATAAATAAGCCCATCACGGTAACATTTTTAATGATCAGACAGTGCCGTGTGAGCATATGCAATAAATATCTGGGTGCAACAGCCATTCATCCCTCCCCAGCTGTGACCTTTTACCAAACTTCTTTCGCTAAGTCTTTTTAGTACTTTAATGTAGTAGAGTTTATTAACATTATCACTATTAAGATTATCACCACTGGAAACCCACTCAATCATTACAATTCCATTAATGACGAAAAAGTCAATTAACATTTCCTTGAATTTTAATTCTGACATACGTGCTTTTTTGGGTCTTGGTATCCTGGAGACTTCCACTGTAGAGACTGGAGCTTGCTTTCTGGGTTATAGATAAAAATTCACGTCTCATCACATGTTACAACAGGTTCCAACGAACTTGACTCATTTTCAATGTGTTCTAATATGTCTACACACACGTCTTTACTGCACTTTTTTTAGTCATCGGACAGAGATTTTGAAATAAAACCTTCATATAAATCTTCCTTGTCTATAATTCGTCAGTTTAAATGCGTTGAATAGCTTCCCTATCCAAGTTAACCAACTCCGTCTCACTATACGATCACTTAATTGTTTTCACCTTGGGTGCTTATGTTTATCTTCCATACTATTCCTTCCCCCCTAAAAACCGCTTATTTTATTCGATCATATATGCACGAGATAAATTTTTATCTCCATAAGTCTCAGTTAACATTTGAAAAGTTTCTGTAAGTTCTAAGATGTCTTAATACTTCCCAAAGAAAATTTGTTAATTCGCTACTCAGTTTCTACATCAGACTTTTTTCCAACAGGATTCAGCTGCACGTATTTACTCTATGATGCATTATTCCCAATTCACACATGATCGGTTGAGAGTACACAGTGCATTCTTTCAAAAAAAAATTTTGGAGGCAGTAACAGAAAAAATAATTTACGTTTTAAATTCAGATTATATTATTAAGGTGATTCTGAAGTAAAAAATCAGTTTGTGTGACTAGCCTTATTTCACAATTTTTAAAAATTAAGAATTTTTGAAGTTCTTTCAAATGTTTATAAAATGCTGACTTTTTAAATTTTTTTTAGTCATTTAAAATGATTTAGGTTATTGCGAACAAAAGTGAGTATGAAATTGAAAATCTATTCCCTTCTTGATTTTTTAATAGTTATTTTTCTAGCTAAACCTGGGAAAAACACTGCAATTTTTAAAATATTAACTTAAGCATTTAAAAAAAACTATAGATCTCAATTCTAAATCAAAATTAACGTTTATAGAACATACTTTTGGGAGTATACACAAAATATTTCAAGGCTCTATCTTGGAGAAAAAAATGCCTTAAGGATTAGAGAAAACATCTATATATTCAAAATTAAAAGTCTGGGAAAAATTCATTTAGAGTTTGCAAAGGCATACAGCAAAAACAAAATGTCTATAAAGTTTTAATTTTTATGTTTCCCCCCCCCATATATGTTTTGCATTAAAACACTGTTTTAATTAAATATGATAAAAACATTTTTTTAATTCAAAATATATTTTTGCATAATACTGATAGCATTTGCTTTAATTCAGTTTATTCAATTATTCAGTTTATCTTAATTATTAATTTATTCAGTTTAATCGTAACCTAATATTTCCACAAAGGTTTTGTAACACAAAATATCTATGTACATAATAATGATATAAACTTAGTTCTTTTTGTATGATTTTAAAAAACTAAAATATTGTCACGAAGATTGAAGTAACCACACGGTTAGACTTAACACGTATTTATTAGAACAGAGAATTCCCTTCAACTGGAGGGATTCAGCTTTTATAACGCTAGAAGAATATTCAAGAAAAAACTGGGGCATGCGCACTCACGCGCTACATCTAATTTACATACGTTCGAGACGTATCTGAATGCTAAAGAAAGTTCTGTAATCAACCAGATCCCAGAGAAATAATAAACACTACTTTGAAATTAAATCCAGTAATTAAAATTAATTACTGGAGTTTAATTTTAATAATTAAAATCAAACTCTAGTTTTTGGATGAAAATGTAGTGGCTCGTATTCGAATTAGCGATCGACGGGTCTTCAATCCACTGCTCTAACGACCCAGCTAAAGTTAATGACTGCACTTCTTTCTTTATACGGCAATATAGTACTCCAATATGCTTACTATAATATAGTTTGGAACATCAAGGACATATTCAGTTTTACATGCAATACTTGTATTTGGAAATCTAATTGCAGTATCATTATTTGAGGACTGATTTTTTTGATGCATCATTTTCAGTTTTTAGTATTCCATCTCTTCAAAATATTGCTTCTCATAGCAACCTGAGAACGTTTTAACCATTCAGCAGGAAAAAATTAATGAAAAAGCTTCTAAGTTATTGAAACTATTTTTTAAAACAAAAAATGTCCTTGGAATGATTCTTAAGTATCTAACAGAACTCAAAAAATTTATAACATAATCAAGTAGAAATTATTTTAGTAATGAAATTTTGAATTAACATATCACCAGGGACGTCTTAAGACTCTTTGAGGCCCTGGGCCCCTGTAGAAAAGTAGGCCTTACCCGAGATCTTTAAAAGCAGACAGAGTACATAGCATGAATTTTCAAATACTCGTTCAAATTGCAATTTGAAACAAATGTGTACGACTCAAAATTTCAAAAACCTAGACACAAACAGGCTCAACCTATGGCCGCATTTTTACTAAATGAGGTGACAATTTTTTTATGGTATTAGACCTAGGCATAGACAACGGTCATCACATAACATTACAGTCTTACCACGTTTGCCAGTTGATATGTATTTTGAAATTCCCTGTTTTTCGTAGAATTTGAGTGGGAATAATATTTGACTATTAAAATTATCAGGATCATGATCTTATTAAGACGAAGTCGAGTACAAAATGAGGCCCTCTCTGAGAGTGAGGCTCTAGCTCCGGGTCCAGTCGGCCCATGCCTTAAGAAGTCCCTGCATATCACACTAAAAGAGTTGATTGAACCCAATTTTTTTTTAAGAAATGAAATTTAATTCTAGAAAAATGCTTTAAAATGGAACCGAAACCAAAGATCAGAAAACTTCCAATATCATAAAAACTTATTTGTTATCAGATCTGAAATTTGGTAGCAAGCTTCCCAATGATATGGGCAACAAGAAAATGCAAAAAAAATTGACAATTTTGAAATTTACAGGGTACTGCGTAGTCTTTATTTGAAACTGGCCGCATGGATAGATGTGTTTGGGATGACATCACCCAAACTGTTTTCAATTCCACTCTTTTTTCCCAAGATAGACAGTCTAGTTTCTTTTTCTTGTGTAATACCATATGTGTATGCTTTAAAATTGTCATGAATTTATTAAAATAACTTTTTCGTAAATACTCGTATAAATAACATTTTCTGAATTATTACCCCGTTTTAACCAGTTGCACACATCCAGGACAAAATAAGATTTGATTGCTTATTTGAATTGTACTTTTGATTGTAAAATCATTCAATTAAAAAATTATTACGTAATAACAATACAGTTATTATAAATCAATTTAATCAATAAAAAGTATACATCATAAAATACCCCGATTCAAAGCAAAAAAAGTTATATGAATTTCATTATCAAATATGAAACGCAAAGAAAAGGGTTACAGATAAATATATTGTTTGATTTCCATAATCACGTCATTTTTACAAATATAATACATAAATATGCTTCAAAATTTCAAGAATTTAATACCTAGTTATAAATATAATACATTCATATGCTACATAGCATCAAGAATATACAACTAAAATGAAAATTCAAAGCATACAATTTTATAAACATACAAATCAATATAATTTAGAAAGAAAAAAATATACATAGGCGTGTTCGTTAACATTTTACTTTTTATATGTTACATTACATGTACACACATATATCAATCATATTTACTTATTTTTTCATTCCTAATAATCATTTGTTTTAATTTCTCTTTATATTTAAATGTGATTCCGAAAACACATGAACAGGCAATTGATAAGTATTTATATCTTCATATGAACCAATAAGTCTCACTAAGGGTAAATTTTCTCCCGTGATAAATTTAATTTTCTTCCAATATTGATTTTCATCTCCACTAGGTGCGAGATTACATGTCGAGTAGCGAAGAGCTACTCCAAACCACGACGATCCGGATACATCTTCTTCGAAAGCTCTCTGATCTATATCACTGTAAATATGATTCATACTTTGGATTCTTGGCTCTAATCTAGGTTCAGAAATTCCCCAGGGTAAGCAGATCTGAAGATCAAGAATAAAGAAAGAATTCCATCGAAGGTAATGTTGAGTAGGGCGCGGGATATTATCGTCGTAACTCATAATTGGCTTATTGAATCCAAAATCGACGGAGAACCTAAGACGAGTTAATTTAATCAGTTAATATATTCATTAAATATATCAAGTTGTGTACATAATAACAATTATAACAAAAGTGTCATGGTGAAGATAATTGAATTGATATAATGTGATTAATATCCCAGTGCTCCTCTGAGGGATATCAACAATTAATTTTCATTATATTTCTATTGATTTCCTTCCATTTTTGCACCCTTGTTTACCTATTCTACCCGACTCAAAAATCCGGTTAGATAGTCAATACACCCAGTAATTTCGATTTGATTTGATGATACGTTCCTATTATTCACAGGATTGATTTGATTTTTTATTAGAGTTGCAATCTAAAGCAACACAGGGACTTTTAGTGACATACATCTTATTTTAAACCTTGGTCAAGTAACAAGAACGACACCACATTTGGCGTGAGGGAATATTAAAGTCACACTGTCAGCTACGACACCACAGTTGACACTCTACTTTCTAAGCTACTATATCACGCCAATGTAAGGATTGTAGGCTTTGATATATTAAACGAGCCTTAGCCCTATACTTGGCAGGACTTGAGTGGTACCAGGATTCGAGTCTACAAACTCGTGGTACCAGGATTCACGCGAGTCTACAAACTCGTGGTACCAGGATTCGAGTCTACAAACTCGTGGTACCAGGATTCGCGCGAGTCTACAAACTCGACATAGTGAACCATGAATTCACGACTATGAATAAAGAAGTTTTTAATAACATCGCACCACACAAAGCAAATACACAAAGGCTTTGAAAAAGATCCAACTAATTGCGAACTATGGTTAACCCTTTATCTACCAACGGTACTTATAAGTACTACTCATTTTAAAATTACATAGAATAACCATTTTTACAAATAGTTTGACGATACTTAGCAGGAATATACTTTTATAAATCCACTCTTCTAAGATATATCGCAGCACGGATTCTATGATGAGTATTTTAGCGGGGAAGGCTAATAGTTTTATAGCAGAAATTGCGTTTTCAGTTGACATTTTGATCGGATTGCGAAGATTGTCATTTTTGTTCCGAAAAAGTAGTTAATGCCAAAAGGGAAGTGTCTTTTTTTTTTGTATGTTAATGAAGACCTTAGAAAACGATTGGACTATTTTTTTAAGTGAACAATGTGTATAAATTAATTTTAAAGTTGAACATCTTTTTGTTCTAACGTATTAAATTTCACTAAGTTGAGTATTTTTTGTTTATGTATATCCCTTAATTTTCAATGTAGTGATTCAAAAATAGTAGTGCATGAAAAAAAACTGCAATAAATCATAATGCGGTAGATAAAGGGTTAATAGATAAGGGTGACATCAAGCTGGAATTCAACGCAAAAGTGTGCAACAGCATATTTAACGTGAATCAGCCACTTAACACGGTGGATCTTCAGCGGCTTAGTATTTCAAACTCATGGTGGCTGGTCACGAGTTCGTGGCCCTGACCACAAGGCTATAGCAGCAAATTTATGACCCTGATCAATCGGCTACCGAGGTTTACGATGAACCAGAAAGGGAACATCATACTTCCATATCATGCAATGAAAAAAAGGTGATATTTAGTGAAAAGTAATAAGCACCTACGTTCAAATGTGTGCCGCACTATAACATTAATAACATCAATATTCCAACACACAGCTCGCAATCACGAATTTCGGTCTCTTCACCTTTCAAGAGAATGCCATACTCTTCAATATCTTTAAGTTAGAAAAATTCAGATTAAGATAAAAATTTGTGGACATTCACAGATCAATTCCTCAAAATAAGAATTTAAAGAGGTTATGCATAACATTTCTGAAAATATTTTTTTAATTAGGCTTAAAAATTAAAATTGGTGTTGGCTGGTTGGTTTTATTGATCCGAGAAGTAGATTCGGCCCAGCTGCGCCAAGCACTTTTTCCCCCGTAAAAGTGCATCATTTTATATATATTTATCTCTGAAAACGCAAAAAATAGGGAAGGGAAAATGGAACGAGAAGGATCAAAAATAAAGAAAGTTTGCTGGATCATTACGAGGAGGCTGTTAAGTCATAACACAAATACATATTTAAATGTTTCTTCTAACTATTCCAAAAAGGAGGGTTCCAATGTCAAATCATCCATCCACAGGAGTGCGAAGTGATTGATAAAAGAGGGACAAAGAGAAAGAGTAGTTTGGAAAGGAGAGAATGGCAGGCTTGGAATGTTACCATATTACGGTATGCAGAAACAAATAGAGTTTATACAGTCCACGGAAAAATTGTTCTGCTTTAAAGAATATTGTGAATTTGTTCTGATGTAGAATAACCGCTTGTAACCGAAAATCCATGAGAGAGGAACACAAGCTCATCTAAGCGAAAGCATTTTCTGGTTGTCAAAAAACCTGAGCTTGTCTAAGGCTAAGCCCCTGAGGGGGCTTGTGATAATGATCCCATAAATTGTTAATAGAAAATATTTTTTAAGTAACAAAAGGCAACCCACGTTGCCTTTTAAATTTACAAATTCTAAGTTCAATAGAAAGTGACGCTAAATATGGAGCACCAAGTAAATATCAAAGCCATTGTAATGTTGTAAAATCCAGAGTTGTTTTCCGTTAGAAAAATTAACTGCCCCGATTAGAGCTGATAAACTACGCAAAAGGTCAAGAGCGTAACCTATTGAAATAAAAAATAAAACTTTGGACAAATACATCGATTTTTAATATAATGTCAAAAAATTCTACAACTTTATTTAAATTATTAAAGAATAAAGCGAAAAATGAATACATTAATACCTCGAACTTTCGCGATAGGTGGGGCTGGGTGATAATAGCATAAGTCGAATTCGTGTAAGTCGGGGTTTAATTTCGCATATAAATATATATAAATTATTTTTAATAGGGGCCGGGGACTAAGGAAAATAATTTAGAAAAAAAAAGTTTAATAAAATCTTAGCTAACACGTATAACACATACAAAATCGCAAACCGAGGTTATTTTGGTGCAGAAAGTTTAGTAACATTTAACAAAGTGTCTGCCAGCTCTCTCACACACACACTCAGACTTTTTTCACCCGTAAGATATACTCTTGGCAAGCGTATAATTTTTTTTATTCCTTGTTTTTTTGAAAAAATACACTCTTTTTGGAGTCTATATTTTCTAAAATGTGTAGCTCTTTTACAATTAAACTGAACCCTTCTGTCAAATCCCCAAACGTCATTTGATATTCTGATTGAATTGGGTCTAAAGACTCAAATTCTTCAATGTCTTGTTCTTGCTCATACATTTCTATGAACTCATCAGTTGTCAGCTCCTGATTGGGGGAATTCAGCATCACTATCGACATCCAAATTTATTTTCCTCTGCCTAATTTTTTTATAACATAAAGCAAATTCTGAAGAGTAAGTGACGATTCTTCGCGATACGTCCGGTTATGTACTTGAGCTAAACAGGAAGCGGGGAGTAAGTAATCAAATTATGAAGTGCTCTAATTTGAAAATCGCGTAACTCCGGTTTCACGAAGTCTGGACAGCTTATTTTGAGGTATAACTGAAATGTTTCATGAGATCAGTGTCCAGTAAGTAGCAAGCTAACAAACTTTTTAGTAAGAGGAAATACATAGAAAGAGTTATAGAGGCAATATAAATAACACGTAACGAGTGGAGGGCGCAAAAAGGAGATTCCATGGGTCCGACCCCCAAAAGCCTTTCCTTTTTTTCCCGATTGATCATAATCGTGTGTATATAGTACATAAAATTTGTTTGTTATTAATAATTTATTTTGTTAATTAAAGTTAATTATTTATTCAATAATTTATTGTTTTTTTGTTTTAGACAATGGACAATATCAAAAGAGTATGTTTGGTGGTATATAGGGGTATGATATGAGAATGATGGACTTTCAACCTTGGATCCCCACCCCTCTTGAAAAATTATTGCTTGCGCCGCTGCATGTAACTTATATTGACAATTATTCCAAAAGGATTACCAAATAATGATTCACCTTTATTTCCTGAACATATTTATAGAACTGTACATAGTTTAACGTATAATAATATTGAAGTCTTCCATATGCTGAAAATTCTCTCACATGTTTTGAAATAGTTTTGAACAACCTCCTAGCTCTTATAATTAGCTGTTTTATGTTTATTTAAATTAGCTTTCTATGACGATAATGGTACTTAAGAAAAAATGTTTGAAATTAGAATATTAACTATCTATTGTTTTTAAAAAGTACTAAGTTTAATTATACGAATATACACCAATGTAAGAAGTTAAATTAAAATTAAAAAATATATATTAAAAATCACATTTTTTAATTTTCTTGCACACACGTGATATTTTTGCTTTAAAAAGTTATATTACGATTTTAGGAGAATTTATTCCTGTGCAAGACCTAAGCTTCATCCAATGTTTAAAATTAGATTGTGCGTGGAAATATATAGATCTTGTTACTATAATTCTTTTTTTAATGTTACAGTTTGAAGCTGTACGTGGGCTAGTGATAATGAGTATCATAATTTTGAACCTCGGTCGAACGATGCTTAAGCTAGAATCACTCCCCTAAATTCCACACCCGTGAGGACTTTGAGGCACGTTAAGTCTATTGAAGCCCAGTCTCTCTTAAAGGTGAAACTTCATTGGTACCAGGATTCGAACCAGCGATTCGACAGTGGGGAAGCTCAAGACCACTCATCTACCTTGGTTTTACCTTTCAATGAATATTTTTTTAAAAAATTCACATTAAATTTTTACATGATCTAGAAACAATGCCCATAGTGGATATATATTAAAACCATTTAAAATATTTTCTTAATAAATTGTTTTATTTTACACCCATCTCCTTAAACTAAAATATTTCACTCCTCATTCGACTTCACACATCTCTCTCTTACACTCCCACTCCCTCGTCTAACTCACTCTGCCTTTCTGTTGGAGATACAGTTGCAAAACATCGTTTTTGAAACAGAGTCATCTATTTCAATCTATGAAAAACACATCTACGAAAACGCGCGAATACCTTGTATTCACGTTTTCATAGATGCAGCAATATATTTTATTCTAAAGAAAATTAAATTACCCCATGAATAACGCTCTAATTTTAAGGCATTAGTACAAGATCCTTAAATAAACCATTTCTCAATTATTTTTACCAAAATTGTTTCCTGTAATTGATATTTTAGGAGTCTTAAATAAACCATTTCTAAACGAAGCCCATTTTTACCTCTAAATTTAACGAGTGAGTGAATATTAACGTCTAAATGAGAGCTTTTGGCGACGGACCTTGTAATTTTGAACCATGGTCAAGTGACAAGGACGGCACCTGAGCTAGAACCCCCTCCATAATTACCATACCACACCAACGGTTGGACGTTTGAGCTCTTGACAGATTTAACGTACATCGCTCCCCTACACGGCGGGTGTTCAGTGGTAATGAGCTCGAACTCATGACACGGCCAGCCATGATCCGATACCTTGATCACTTGGCTACCGCGCCCAACATTTCATTTGTGGACACAAAGTTGACTGAAAAGGAAGTTCCGTGGACATTGGTACAACGATCCAGTCCGAAGATGCAATAAAAAGCTTTCTTCACTATCGATACACAACTAGCAGCGTGTGAAGAGCGTAGCCTCCCCAGTATCCTTGTAATAGAGTCAAGCAGTGGCACTCCACTGGTTTCTATTCAAACCCAGAACCCCAGGCAATTTCTGTTCAAATCCAGATCCCAACTGTGTGCACAAATTATGTGCGGTACAAACTGACTCGTGTGAAAGGGCCCTACGTATTCTTCAAGCGGAATAATTCATTTTCCCGAAAGACACATTTATTCGTTCCCCATTATTTGCAATTATTCTTTAACTTCATTTTGTAAATTCAATAAACTAAGCTAAATTTTTATAGAGAGATATGAGCTATTTTAAAGTTCGTGCAGGTCCTACTTTATCATAGAATGACAAAATAGAACGTGCAATTATATTTTAAACTGACCGGATGGGTGGCGTGGTTGGTTTGTCGCTGGCCTTCTGCACCCAAGATGGATTTTCATGATGCGGAAAGCCGACAGCGGCCATGTCGTATAATCATGCGGCATGTAAAAAATCTGTAGAGTGTCTGTTTGGCTTGGATGCTCTCGGCAAAATTAAATCCTAGTACCGGTTTGCGTCGCCAAGAGTGCCTCCTTCAGTGGAGAAAACTGAGCGTCAAAATTGCTTGCTGTAATTGGTATCGCCTATATGGTGCAGCACTAATAAGTGATACCATCTCCTGGGGAATGTACTAGGTCTGCAAAGGCTTAAAAAGCCAATGTGCAGCCCCATTGAAAAAAAAATTTAACTCACAGATGTCGTTTGCAAATGAAACACTGAAAAAGAAAACACTTCAATGTTAATACCTGAACAAGTACTTGTGGTTGCAAATTTGATAAGCCATCTCGGTTATATCGTCCGCATTCTTTAAGTAATCCCCCTCAAAGAGCAATATTTCTAGGAAAAGTGATACACCTTTAGCCTGAAATGTTGGTAATCGGATGCAGTAGTCTGGTGCTCCAGGTCGAAAGAAATGGTGGCTCGGCAGCTTTCTTTGCAGATTCACAAAGAGACCTTTCATCCGGGAGTAGTCCAGAAATCTTGTGCAGATGCATCGCACATCAAAGGCAGTGAGAGGGACAGTATACTGGTCCAAAGGTCTAACTCGAACAGGTCCCAGAAGAACTGGACTCCCATTTTCGCTAAGAAATTTTATTCAATTTGGTTAATAATACATTTACTACCATCAAGCAAAAGTGTGACAAATATTTAATGTATCCGTCTACCCTAAAATTGTGAATTTTGCCAAAAATTGACAAATTTTTTATGATTTTGTTTTATAGGCCCATCTTATTAGTTTTATAAAAATACCAAGTTTATCATTTTCCGTTCAATAGAACAAAAACTACAAAAGTTTTAGTAAAAGCAGATGTCATTACTTTAAGCAAGATGTCATACATTTAAAACGCGTTTTACTTGAAATGAGATTTTTTGAAAATATTCAAACGGGGCCAGAGATTACTGAAAAAGTTTTGAAAGTAATTAACTGAATTTTTTTCTGTAAGTTCTGTATAATAGTAGAATTGTTTTAACCTTCATATTTATCAATCACTGTTTTATTACAAAAATTACAATCCCTTATGTGAATATAATCACTGTTTTTTTAAGCAGTTTATATAATAACTGAGATAAAGTGCTCTAGTTTTTGTAAAAACGAAAATATTTCTTATCCTGAAAGTAATTTCAAAAATGAATAACATAGCAACACATAAGAACGAAAAAATTAAAAATTTGTTTATAAACCTTTGGTACAGAATGGGCCGCGTTTATGCTATTTTTTGTCAATTTTTATCTATTTTTTTCCATTTTAGTAATAATATAGTTTCTTTCTCTTTTCTTAATTATAGTATATTTTTCTTAAAAGGTACTAAACAAATCTAAAAATAACGAAAAAATCCCCATATTTCCATTTAAAAGAAAAAAAGTTATCGTAATTAGTCGAATACTTTAAATTATTTTTTATTTTGATTTAATATTGCAAATTGGTAACAAGGGGGGAGGGAATCAGTTTATCCTTCCAAAAAGATCGTATTGAATACAATACATTTCAAGTGTAATTGTACCTATCAATTCCATATTTATTCATAAAATAATTTATACAATTCGTTTATATTGTATATGTGTACAAAACAACATTGAATAAATGGATTAACTCCAGCGATCCTACAGGAGAAACTTATTTAAAAAACTGGATGGTGATGCCATTCCTATATGTAAGAATGCGTTCTCTTCCAGAGAACCAATAATCTTTGGTCTCGAATACAAAATGAAAATGCGTATATATAATCCTTTGTTATTTATGTGTTGCACAATTGAGGCGATGCTTAAACGAAGCATTTTTTTTTTTCGTGGTGAGTGTGTAACTGAAAATGCAGTCGCCAGATAAAGTATTTTTTTGTGATAATGATCAGATTAGTCATTTTTATATGCTACAACAATTTAATTCCATTATTTATATATAAATCTTGCGTGTGCGTTATGAATTGCATAAGTTATTTTACTTAAGAATAATTTATTGCAATACGGCTAGTTCATATGTACCTGAATTATTACATAAATTGCAGAAAAAAATTTGATTTTCTTTCCATAGTGTAGTTGCTAAACGTAATAAATTTGGGGGGAAATTGAGTTTTTCAAAATCGTTTTCAAGCACCCAAATTACTATGCATAAAAAAAACTTATTTTAAATAAAATTTCTCCTTTAATTTTTTTTGTATTTATGTGTGAAATAATTTAAATTTTGTTCCTACCACATTTTAATACTTATTTGCCTTAATATTTGAATTTTAATTCGGTTATTTCAGAAAAAAGTATTTCCATAACTATTTTTTTCTTTTTCGTTCAGTGCTAAAAAGCAGGCTGTAACGTTAGCCCTCCTTGCAGCTGATATATCGGCTTTATATACAGATAACATCACGCCATTCATATCCATAAGAGCACCCTAGAATATTGCAGGATCCTTTCATCTGACATCACACCAACATCCATAGCGGAAAAACAAAAACACCTTGGAAATCAAACCTCGAGGGAATTCGAGAAGTAAAATGGCACCTCCCCACTCCAAGACAGTAAAGAGGCAGATCGCTTGGAAAGCTCAAAAAGAAGCTTGGTTTTGCCCTCCTCCTTAACCAATTAAGTATTCTGTAGTATTAAAAGACTCAATAGTTTATTTTGTATCTAACTGTAAATATTGCAATTAATAGCTGTAAACGTAATAAAACAGTTTAATTTCTTAAATCTCACGCTATTATTACGCTAAATACATTAAGAAATAAATATTTTATAAGCATTTAAATTTGATTTAACGATTTTTCGTAAAAATTGCTGTATGTTTTAAGCTAAAAATAGCTGTAAATTGTGAATAACTATCTAACTGTGAATTACTATATGCAACTATCTTAAAACATGTGGTTTGTTACACTCTAAAGGGTTCATAAGATATATGATATATATTTCATTGAATTTAATTGGATTGTTTTGCAGATATTCTGTTTTTGGTGCACAAGTTATTGTAAAAATTTCATTCTTCAAAAAACACTCTAAAAAAAGATTCATATAAGTTAGATAAAAGTAAATACTATGAAAAAACATAAGAAACTCCAGTTTTATACATTGTTCCTTTTTCCTGAATTTTTTTGTTTCTTTTTCTAATGGCCCTAACATCAAGCACCTAAAAATCACTTTCAACCTAGTCAAACAACCTTAAGTATTAAAAAATTATTATATTAAAAATGCATGCTTCAATTTGCAAAATGCATAACTTTTACGTACAAAGGTACCGATTAAATCCGAATTTCAACTCAGGAAACATGATTATGATGTTGACGATAGCTGGCACGCTCAAATCATTTATAATCCATTTCTTATGGTGTGGAAATGCAATACACGATATAAGTTTAAGTATTAACGATACTCCCGCAATTGCGCAATACAATTTTTCATAAACATTTCTAATATTTTCTCGTAAATGTTTTAGCATTTACGAATGTTTAGATTAAAGATTAATTTTTGTTCATACCCCTAAACGGCTAGCACATACCTATAGATAACTGATTCAGACATGGCAAAATGCTACAAACACTAAATGGCTAGCAGCATCCTCTGGGCATAATAGTTAACCGATGTACTATCGCCTAAGATAAAATTCTGTATATATACGAACCTGTACCCGAGCATCAAAGCCGCATTGCTGGACGAACTATTGCGAAGGCAATAGTTGGCTATTGCTGCTGAAAAGGCTGACTGGAAAACCACATACGCAAATGCTCCTTGGTCTTGAGGTTGAACTTGAACGTTCTCAACCTTACCATACTTTTCACACTTTCTACGAATTATATCCTCTGTAATTGTTCTTGGAAGGTGTCCAATGCATACAACGCGTTTTTCTGCACATTCTTTGAAAGACTTGCGCACACTTTGAGTAAAAGTTCCGATATTTTCATAAGGTCCATTCCATAAAAGATTAACAATTAGATTACTTCCACGTACCTGGAAAACAGTTTATCAAACATATTTTTAAAACAGATTGTTAGTAATTGCATACTATTTATTTATTAAGTTGAAAAATTATTTGAATGCGAATTATATGGTTTGCCTGCTTAATATCTTTTATTAGTGAAATAACTAGAGAGGGTTTCAATTACAACATATGAATATTGGAATTTTAGCAATGCAAATCAACAGCAAAAAAGAGTGGAAAATGATTTACTGCCCTAATTATTTGATTCTTCAAAAGTTCTCATGCATGGAATAAAAATCATACATTTTTTTTTTCTAACGGAATGCGGATTGGTCTGTACCTTTGCAGACCTAGTACATTCAACGGAAGCTGGTATCTGTTTTTAGTGCGGCACCCATATAGGCGAATACCAATCACCGCAGGTAATTTTGACGCCCAGTTTCCTCCCTAGAGCGAGGCACCTCTGACGATGCGAACCTGTGCTAGGATTTAGTTTTGCTTAGAGCACCCACGTCAAACAGACAAATCAAGCATTAATTATGTTAATAACTAACACTTATTCGATTATACAAAATAATCACAACACTCCCGTGGGTTTTTTCCCCCTTTTAACCAGTTAACTATAGCTCTTCCGTTTGAGATTGCGCAACTATGCGTTTCATGAAAATCGAGTGATGATACTTGTCAATCCCAGAGTAAGTGGTTGTTGTTAAATTATTAGATTAAAAAGATAGTTTCTTTGAAAAATTTGCCAATTTTATTACTAATAGGGGCCGAAAAAGTAATTTACTTCGGTTGCGGGTTCATGAGGTCAACGGTCCTACCAAACGTAAGTTTCTATTGATATCTTTGAATTTAACTGTTCCTCAAAATTCCTGGACTGTGAGAAACCTAAACACGCAGTACTTTACTTCTTTCTTTACTGACAAAGTATTTTCTACTTGTCTTGACACAAAGGTAGTTGTAGAGTAGATACTGTGGGGTTGACCCAGTACTCTTACTAGAAAGCATCCTTGCTTTTCCCATTCCAATTAAATAACTTATTTATGTAGCACGGCAATGGGGTATTTCTCTAATGTCAGCGCAGGGTTGTAAAATCGAACAATTGGCATTTGCACCACTCGATAGCTAAGTAACTTTGGGACAACAGTTAATATTAAGCTCAGCGCCTGGTCTGCATCACGCATTTGTCCCATGGCAGGCCATACCTGAAGGAACCCTATTATAAATCAACTTTCTGGCATTTGCCCTTCACATAGGCTTACATCCAAGAAATACTATCACAATGTACACAAAATTCATTATGTGAACTTATACAATGTTTCAATAGTTGCATACGGGAACGCATGAGTTCATCTTAAATTTTTCATATTCTTTCATCTGTTTTACACCAGTATGGCCTAAAAATATTCTAAATATCTTGAAATTTGAGAATATATTTTGCTTTCTTTTTATCAAAAATTACCATTTAAACAGCCAATGTTTACTACTTTTTACTCACGACGAGTATACTTGTCATGACAAAATCATGTAACTTCTCCATGACGAATATACTCGTCAATCACACAGAGAGTTAACCATATAAGTATGTAATTTACTTTTCTCTTTGAAGAAAAAAAATTTTCTTTGGTGTGTCTACGGTGTGGTGCATCCACTTGCTTTCTATGAGTGTAATTCGTTCGTTTTTTTAAGCTGAATTGATTTTTATTTGAAAGAGGTTTGCATGTCTATATCAGAATATAATATATATTTTTCCCCTTTCCTTTATTTTTTTAATATTATTTGCAGGCATTTGTGGTTTTCAATTTCTTTTTTCATCTTACATGTTATATAACTTCTTAAATATTCTCTTGTTTTGCATTAGATACGACTTAATCCCAAATTTTCATTTTTCTTAAAAACCAGCACTTACATTTTTTTGGAAAAATATTTTGGAACATGTATAATTATATAACATCACCTGTCAAGAGCTATTCTAAAATGTCTCCGGAAATTCAATGGATGCTTTCATCCATTATATATCATTCAGCAGATAAATACGCAACGAAAGTACACAAGAGGTAATTCTAATGTAGAAACACAGATTCAGTGTTAACTATTATTTTGTTTATTTTAGGTAAATTAAATGTCTCCTAAAACTAAACAATATGCCTGTTGATAGCAGATTTATGTTTCAAGCCATAATCGAGAACGATATTTGAAATTCTGCCACACTTTAGTTTATCCTCCCTATTTTAAGCGAGCTTGAGGTTTTAATTTCACTACCAAATATCTTCGATGGGAAAAAATAGCCTGTAACTTTTCATCTATATACATGCAACACATTCTTCCCGCGTATATTTCTTATAATATAATATACAGAAAATGCATTTGAAACCCATTGGATTCAAACAAATGGAATAATAATCAAGAGAAATATGCGAGAAGGTAAGTTAACATCTATTTAGAAACTACTTCACACACTTTGCTGCTGAGTACTATCGAAAATCCCCAGGAAAGTGCGAAACATGAAAAAGTACAGATATAAACTTAATTTGCTAAATATTACCAATGAAATGCCCTAAATATTAGCGTTCCTAAGCAAATGTATCTCAAAGAGTGGATAAAGGAAAATCCCTGAAATAAGAATATTTTCTTAGTAAGTTGTAATCAATGTTTGTTTCTCTAATCTAACTGTTTGAGGAATATTTATGAACTTTTTAAAGTTTAGAACCATTAACTGTACAATACATGGCAATTAAGATCCGCTTGCTTTTTACAAGCGTCACTTTTTAATGCAGGAATTATCTTCGCCAAGTCTTTCCTCCCATTAACCATCCTAAATGTTGATTTGATGGTTAATTAGTGTCACATTTCGTAGCCACAAAACTGTTATTGGCGACAGGTGAGTAAGTGAGACTTACATTAACATCATATTATAAAGTAACACGAGGGTGCATGCCAACGAACCTTCTAATTTTGAACCTCGGTCGAAACATTAGGACATTAAGCTTCGATAGTTTGAATGTGCATCTATCCCTCTACAAGGCGGGTTACTGGCAACGGATCTCTTAATTTCAAACCATGGTTATATGGCACCTCATCCTCCAAATTTCCAAGCCATGCGAGGACGTTGAGCTACGACAGAATTAACATGTACAATTCCTCTACATGACGAGTCTTTAGTGTCAATAGGATTCAAACTCTAGACTCAACGCTTGCCGTGATTAATAGACCAGATCAGTTGATATGAGGGGGCTTACTCTTGTCACCTATGCACAGAGGAGAAAAGATGAAAATAAACATCACATTTAGTTATTTATCACCAAATTGCGTGCTTTTAGAGCAACTGATTTTTTTTCTTTGAATTCGAGCTATTTTTTTGATTACCGAGTTCCTCGAACCTAAAAATCTTATAGGAATAGCGTTTTCTTGCAATTGCTCTCCAAATATATTTTTAATACGAGAATAATTCTCAGTTGCATCAAAGTTTCGGATATGCGATTATTAAGACAGATAATCAATATAATCCTCTGGACAGGGGTTTGGTTTGAAACAGTCTCCTCGAATTACAACATAAGTTCATTGTTTCGATCTTCTTTATTTTGGCATTGAACTTGTTTTGCTCTTCTATTTTACCACATCTTACTATATGCTCTTTTGTGAGAATTTTTGCGACTTTTCCAGTTAGAATTAATGCAAAAACAGTAACCCACTGCTTCTTATGAATCCAGCAATCTTTTACGCGCGCAAATGTAAAAATTGCATTAAAACAATTTTGTATACGAAAGCTTTAGATCTAGCTATATTTTTGTACCATTCTTTATGGTTTTGAACAAAATTTAGTGCACTATAGTCTTGAAATCGTTATAAGTAAATAATTGCAAATATATTGGGGTAAAGTGAAATTTAAGTTTTATTTCAAAATTGTTTCTTGTGCTTAAACTTTTAGCATGGACTGTGTGTCCCTTTGGTACTCGAAGGTCCAACTCGTCCAGTTATAAAAATATTAATCTATTATTAATATATATTGCAAAATCTATTGTTTTATTAGCGGGTGGATTTCACAATTGCACGAGACCTACTGCTGACGGACCACAAAATGTTTAACCATTGTTAAGTGATGAGGACGAAAATTGAGCCGGTACAATATTCCATTATTCTTCGCCCACACAAGCTTGAAGACTTAACCTTCGACAAATTTAACGCGCGTTATCCCTTTAGTGATATTAGGACTCGAATCTCCCAATCGACAGAAACAATACCGGCTACGAGTTCGAGAGAGACTGTGATAACTCGGCTACCGTAGAGTATAATAAAATGAGAAATACTCAAGCCATTGTATTTTTTAAGCAAACTTGGTCGAATACTGAATGTTTTAAATCCATTTATTTTTCGTAATTATATTTTAATTCGTGCAATAATACTAAACCATGGAATCGTTATAGTATCAGGCGAAATTACAGTAATTTTTATTTAAAGAAAATCATTAATGATATTATTTAACCTATTCTTACAATATATGTTTACGCTCAAATATCTATTCTATCCAGAAAAGACAAATATAATACTATCCTTTTTAACTCTCTATATGAAGAATATCAGTATCAATATGATATAATAAAAACTATTTGGGGAAATAAACGCTTAATATGCAAACTTTTCAATGTAGTTATATCACTAACAACAAAATTATCATACCTGACAATAGGGCATCGCTAGCAATGCATCGGCTGCTGAACGCTTCAGTTTATACTGTACAACAGCTAAACAAGACGGAGCATCTTCTTTGATCAATTCGCATATTTCTACAACACCAAACATGGCGACAAAACTTTGAACATGAGCTTCGGCTTCGGGCAAAAAATTTTGCACAACAATAGTTCTGGACGGATAAAATGTGTTTACAATCTTCAGGAAGGGTGCGTTTGGTGCTATTTAAAATAATTCATAATTAATTGACATATTTTACTTCTTTTCAAACAGCGATTGACATAAGTGAAGGCACACTTTATACTTTTTTCAAAAAACAGAAAAATTAGTTCACAATATATTTTATTAAAATATTTGTATAGTCTTTAGAATATTACAAAGATAACTAAGTTTTACAACTCAAATCAATAAATGGGCAAAAATAAAGTTTTTCAAAGCATCAAAATAGAAATACAGAAATGAAAGCAGAGCCTTGAAAGTTTTATACAAAATAAGATAACTTTCTTCTTTACGTATCATTAAAATAACCAAAGACAGGTAATAGTTTGATTTCTGATATAATTCTTATTTCTTTATTAACATCGCACTCTAAAACAGCATTCGAAGGCTATTGGGGATGGTCCTCGTAGTTTTAATCTTCCAACAAGTGACGATGACGACACCTGAGGTGGTCCCCACTCTAAATGATGTAGTGCTGAAAGCTCGACTACATTACCACTTAGTTCAACGAAGTTTTGGAATGATTAATACGCGTATGAAGACTCCGATCCTGACCCTCCCCCAGGATGTTCTCCCTCAAAATTGGGGGGGGGGACCGAGCTAAATTGTACTATTTCCTAAATGGTGTTCACGGCTACGGCCAACGACAGGCGTACATCTAGCCACTTGCCAGGATGAATTTCGTGGGCCTGAATCGGACGCAGACGAAATCAGCATGAGAAACAACAACACGAAGACTCACATTACAGAAAAATAATCCTCTGTTCACCATAAATCAAAAAAATAAATAACCAAACGAAAATAGCCACCAAACTCGAAATCTATGCACCCAGTGAGAATTGAGATAAAATTCCAATAATGTGATGCAGTGGCGTAACAGGGAATATTAGGGCCCCCAAGCAAACTCAGGTTTTCGGCCCCAAGCACAAATACGTACTTAACGTCAGCCAAGCTTTGGGCCCCCTAGAGTCCCAGCTCCGCAATGTGGGGATTACGGGGGTGTACGTTACACCAGTTATGTGCTGCGTAAATAAACTGACCAAAAAAAGAATGTGAATATGCCAAAGTAAATTCAAAAATGTCTTAAAGATCTGTAGCTACCATAATCCAGAAAGAAAACAAATTCATAAGAAAACTACCAGTTAACTTTCAGTTCAAGGAACTTAATTCTTCTTGAATATCCTTAAACACAATCTACAACCTACAACAAATTGCCTGCAAACTTCATCTAAGCAACGACTTCTACTTCCAACAGGTCAGTAATCCGAAACATACTAAACACATTGTGTGTCTGATTGTTCTATCATACGCCACATACTCTCAAACCATCTAACTCAATTCCTCAACTTAAATCGAATCAAATATTCATGGAAATAACCTGTGACCAAGCGTAAATAAAAACTTTGTTTTAAACGTGAACCATTTTGAAAAGGATATTCCCAGAAAAATGGAACAAAATCTCTTCTAAAACAGAAAAACTGGGGAATTCTATGCCAAATAGACTCAAATCTTATCAAAAACAGAGGATTCAGCACATTTTGTTCTGATATTTAATCACTGATTTCACTTGTTTTTAACCCATCAAAAAGGCTATCTACTTTTATAAGTTTATTAAATTTAAAATTTAAATTCAAAATTTCATAGATATCTATATAATATTCTAAAGATTATATAAAAGTAATGAATTGTAGCAACCCCCCACCCCTATTTTTCGAGCAAATTCAAAGAAATAAATACAGTGATGAACAAAGTTTTTCTCGCTTTTGTCCATCACTGAATATGATCGAAAAATGTAATAATTTTTGTTATTTTGCGCAAAAATAGAAATATATTCGAAGGAAACATGATTGTTATTCTAGACTCAAACATCTAGCAATGAGATATTTACATTTCCAAGATCAAAACGTTTGCAAAAGACTTTCTATGAAAGTTAATTAACTTTCATGCGGTTTACAAGTACATTGAAAAAATTTTTTATTCGTTTTTGGATGTAATTTCATGGAAATATTCGTAAAATTTAACTTAATAATAAATCTGCATTTGATGTACTATTAAATTATAGAAAAATGTCTCAAGAAATATTAAATTATGCAAAATAGTTATGCTCTTATCTGTTTATTTTACCATACAAATATCCGAAGGGCATTTTTTTTTTAATTTTTCATCAACATAAAGTAATATTTCTTTTTTGAAAGTCCTAACCAGCAGAAATGCAAAACTTGTTTCTTAAATAGCATAATAATATTATTTAGAAGAAAATATGTCACGACAAATGTTATTATAAAGAAATATACATCCAATTTTGTTTCTACTCTAACTTATTTTCACGATTTTGAATTAACAAGATTTGGAAAATATTTTGATTAACACGACCCACCAAAAAACTCGAAAAATAAATTTTACTTTACTTTTATTTTATAACAACGACATTGGAGACAGGAATGTTATAAGAGCTCCATTTGGGAGAATTCCCCGTATTTTATAACTTCAATATAGAATATCGTCTGCTTTGCAAATATCAAGATACCAAACATGTCGACTGAGGTTAGCGAAAGAATAAGTGAGAACGAAACACGGCGAGGTCATACTTAACTGGTCCACTATCCACCAGCTGTAGCGAACAAAAAATTTGGACAAACCAGACACTATGTCTGTACTTTTAATGATACTCTCCGAAGAGAGAAAACACATTCTCAAAAGTGTGAAGACCCTTTGTCTATAATTCATGAAAATTATGTGTGATTAACGTATCTAGAAGTTATTAATGTTTTTTTAGAGGGAATTATACAATGACCTAGTCAGAACACAAACCCTATGATTGAATATTGAATTCGGCCTTAAATCCACTGAAGGAATGCCATCACAGAAGGCTAGTCATAATTTTGTCCAAGATATTACAGAAAGAGTTTCACCAATGGCGATAACCAAGATATTATTGGTGATAACAGTAACATAGTCTAATGCAAATTTGTTTATTATGAGGAAGTGAAAAAAGAAAATCAGGGGTAACACATTAGTTTGCCTGAATTTTGAGAAATAGGATCACCTGGAAAGTTAAAAATCATGAGTTATAAAATTTCATCTAAAATGAATTTAGAGAAAGTCGCATCAGAGAGGAGGAAAATAAGATTTGTGAGAAAATCTACAGAAATACACGCCTAAAGTGCTGAACTGAGCATAAAATGTAAAATAAATCACAATACCTTAAGGAATATTCAGTTTTTATAAAACGTTATGCTTGCGTGCCCCAATTCCCTTTTGAACGCTACTTTTAAATAGTATACGATAAGATTTTAAACTTGTGCACTAATTTGTGATCACAAGCTGTTATTCTACAGAAGAATAAATTCGCAGGACTCTAAAGCAGAACAAATTCGTAATGACTTTATAAACTATAATATTTCTTACACACTATAACGCTGTTCGACTCAAAAGGCGTGTGGTGAACACCAAGCAGTTATCTCCATTTCAAACTGCTCTCATCTCCTGTCTTATTTGGCCAGTGAGCTCGCACTTCCCGTGGTTGAAAGAACTGTTATTTTCAGACCCACCCAAGAATGGGGAGAATATTACATGAAAATCTATTTGTAATGACTTCACAATTATAACGATTTAATGTTTTAAACTATTCTCGATCTTCATAACTTTATTTAGCAGTCAGATGCAAACAAGAAAGCATTGTTAAAAAAATAAACGTTGATTTTTTTTCAAAGAATTGCTTAAAATTTTCTCTTGCCCCGATACTTTTATCTATTATACGTAGTTTTTGTTACCTACTGTAACACCAAGTATTTTACAACAGTAATAAGTAATTTCCTACTAGCTTTATATTTCTATAAAAAAATCCCTCATAATTCTATTCACAAGATATTCTAAAAACTCTCATTAAAACAAGCTGATAAATTTTTATTGCGTTTTTAAAGGACGGAGAAAAGATATCAAAGCAAATGAAATTTGCTTTAAAATATATATCTTTGCGTCAGTCTCACTACCTGGCCGGAACATGTGCTCTAGGACCTCAGCGTCCAAGGTCACGAATACTGAAATGGGCACAGTAGGCTTTTGCGCCACGGAACTTAGTTTTTATTTTTCAAACATCTTAAGAAACACTATATTTGAATATTGCCACAACTACCTCGATAAAGTATCACTATTTCTTTGTAGAAAAATAGCGATTTGCAAAATAAGTTGCTTCTTATATGTACAGAAACGTGTAGGACTATATTATCAGCCTTTGATTTAATTTGAAAGCGCGTGAATGTTTCGCAATCTTTTTTAAAAGGATTATTAAACTCAACAAATTTTAGATTGGTGTATTGAAATGGGGAGGGTGTCAAAATCACATTTCGTAGCTGTACAAGGTCTAATGTTGTTGGAGTATTTAATTTTTTTGATTATAATCGATCAGAGCTCAGTGGAGCCCCATTCTCCAAACTTTCACATTACACAAACATGACGATTTTGAGCTTCGATAAATTTAATGTACATCAGCACCTACACGGAAGGTCTTTAGTGACATTATGATGATTAGAATAACTAGATAGCAACTAAGAATTCATGGCTATGGTGATTCGGATATCACAACGATTTAACTGTCTAGTACGGTACGTAAGCTATGTATATGCAATATATAAATCATACAGCTTTCGCTAGAAAACACAAGCAATGCGTCCTAACTACCGAATCCAGTTCTAAATATGTTAGTCATATTTTACACTGTAATTCAAAAACGTCTGTTTCTAGAGTCATAATTTCATGATATGCATCTGAACATTTGCGTTTCTGATGTAAATACAATACAAAAAAAGACAAAGTAAAATGTTGAGGCTTTGAAGCAATTTTATTCATTGGTTAAAGTGTAGAATTGGTGGTCAGTTGGCGGAGGCAGTTTTTGGCGCCAAAGTGGTCGCCTATCTATCGCGTTTCAATAGTTGTTTCAAGATATTTCAAAATAGCCTTTTCCAAGGGCAAAAAAAAAAGTAGAATAACAAAATATAATTTTAAAGTTATCAATCATGAATTAATATAAAGTTTTAATCTGTTACTTTCAAAAATTAAAGAAAAAGAAAATACAAAATTTAGGAAATGAAAGTAAAAGACTTAGAAGAGAGGGTCCTGGAAAAAAAACTAAAAGAAAATGAATATTACTTTTTTCTTTTGTTGACGAAAATCCCATAGCTTCATTTTTAGAAGTTATGATAAATGTTTTTGAAGACAAGCGAAAGGGGCCGAAAGCATAAAAACAAAACATGAAAATCATTAAAAAAAATTCGCGTTAATTTTTCAAACAATGGTGTTAGATCTCTTGGAAGCATTTTCATTATTACATTGAAAATTACATGAGCTTCTAGATTTTTTTTTTTTTTTTTTTTGCGCTAACTGCATTTTTTATAACTTTTTCATCAAAAGTTCTTAAGACATATATATTCCCGATTAACAAATAAAACCAATAAGAGATCGCCTTAAAATTTATAAATATACGCATTATTCGATGACAATACGAATATTCCAAAACCGATTTGCATATATTAAACTAACCTAATTTAATTCCAAGAATAATTTAGCTGAATATCATAGGATGCACTTTCCATAGTTTTTAAAAATTATGTTCGTTATATAAGATATGCGTGATGTATCATATATATTCATAAAAAGAATGAAAATGCACAAATATTTGCATGTACATTAACAAATACTGCATTAAAAGTTAAAAATATCAATAGAATAAAAAAATAAACGGGGAAATTGAATCATTAATATTCAAATTATAAATGTTTATAACTATCAAAATGCCGATATAATGTATCAATTTAAAAAAAATAAATGTTTGAACTTTTTGTTAGTTGTCGAGGAAGAAATGGGAAAAGGCATGTACGTTTCGTATATTTTGGGAACAAAAACAAAGAAATATGCTTTTTAGTGATATCAGAATATTTAGTTGGTTCACATAAAAAAATGTTCACTTTTCAGTGTTTGCACTTTGTTAACTACACAAGTTAGAAAATAGAACCTGTCCCATACACTTCATGAGATATCAAAACACAGCTCAAAATAACTGGATTTATAAAAATCATTATAAAAAAGAAATTAATTTTAATCCTCGTAAGTGAATAATATTTTTGAGCCAAGACTGCTGCAAAGATAAAAGTTCTTTACATTCTTGTTAATTTTTTAAAATTATTTATTGAATATATATTAGAAGCGGTTTCTAAATTAGACTTGATAATCAAAACTAATGAAAACTCGAATCCATAACTTTGATATCTATATTGGATGCAATGAATTGTTACTTTCAATAAGGCAGTGGTTATATAAATTTGATTGAATATAAATATGAACATTACAAGCATTTGTTGTTTCTGTATTGAGCTGGTTACAAATTATAAATTAGATTTTCCGCTGAAATGAAAATTTTGACTAATTAAATGTACTTTCACTGTTTGTATTAATGTGCACATTGCATGCAATTCTATTATCCCTCCTAATCATTAAAATAATATAAAAATGTATTTTGTATATGTATCTCGTAATATTAGTACATGAATTTCCTTAAAATAAAATTAAACTGCGTTCATTACAAAGAGATCTATTTTATGATACATTTAAATGCGCTAAACTTATATTACATTTGAAAAATGTCTTTGTTAGTTTTGTGTTTCTCGAAATTAATTGTCAGTACATATCATTTACATACTTTTATGAAAAATTATTCTGCACTATATTTCATCAAATTTTAGAATAAAACTGAACTCACTAAATTTTTCTTGGACGTCAGAAGGAATGAGGTTCTTTCGTGGATAGGTATTAGTTCTTAAAATCCTGTCGCACATTTGAATGCATTCACTTATATCGTTATAACGCTGCATATTGTCAAATGTTTTTCAATTTACTTTGAAGTATTGTTATCGAAAATACAAGTTTCTTGAATTTCTAAACTACTTCCCACTAAAAAGCATGATAGAAAATAATAAGAAACTGTTGCCACTGGAAGAAATATTAAGTCAAGCAATGTTGGGTTGTTTTAAATTGTCATCATTTCAGAAATACACTTGACTGAGGTATGAGGTAGCCAAGTGATCATAGTTGCGACCTCGTGGCCAACATTGTCAAATCATGGATCCGAGCCCTGGTGCCATGGAAGTTAACCGTGTTGAAGGTGTGACATCAGTCAAGGCTCGAAGTCCTATCATTGGCATGGTGTGGAAGTTTTCAGGAGGGCTGCCAGCTCAAGTGTCATCCTTGTGATTTCACCGTGGATCAAAGTTCTGATGTCTGTCACCAACAATCTTCGTGTTGCTTTCAAGTGCAAAAAAAACTTACCTTTAACCGAAAACGCAAGATTGAGTGCTTATTAGTGTCGCACTTTTAAGCAACAAGGGGGTTTTCGTAAATAACCTCATAATTTCAAATCACAGTCGAGTGACGAGAATGACACCAGAGCCAGCCCTTCTCCAAACTTCCACATCCCGCCAACGCGGAGAATTTAAGGTATGTTACTACCTAAAATTCGCCATTTTGGTGAAAATTTTCGAAAGTTCTGTTATGTTTTTATTTTATAGCCCATACACTTAAACTTCCAAAAGCACTCTATTTTTGTTTCTAAGAAATTTAGAAGCAAAGATATAGCATAATTAGTAAACCTTAAATGGAGTTTACCAAACCGGAAGCAAAATATTTTTAAGATATTGAATTGAAATTTTCAGAACATGTATTATTTAGTTCCATCTGTATTATATGAATCAAAATCTAATCTCTGTATATATATTTATGTACTTTCATTGCTTTTTTATGAAAAAAAATCATTATCTTTTTAAAAAAACTAAATTTTTGCATAAAGTTTGGCATGTTTAAAAAACTTTCAAAAATGTTGCAAATTTTTTTTTAACTCGTAACGCATATAAAGATGTTGTTTATGTACTGTATAAATATTATTTGAATATATTCATCAAAGTTTTGTGTAAAATAACCTAACTGCAATTTTTCAACAAAATTTTACTAAAAATAACTTATAATCTATGAAACTCTCCAGCAAAAGGGTAAGAAAGGTCCTAATTAGTTAAACATGAAATTAGAGAGCTTGAGCTATAAATATGAAGAGTTTAAAAAATGTACAATTAGTAGAAATTTTTTCATATTTCTTTCAAATCTTTAAATGCATTTTCTGAGAAACTGTGTTTTTCAATTTTTTGCTTCACTGTTAAGTTCAGTACATGATTTCTTTTTAAGATATTGAATTCAAATTTTTAGAAAATGTTTTATTTAGTTTTATTTGTATTATAAATTATATAATCTCTGTGTATATATTTATGTATTTTATTGCACTTTTTGTGAGAATATAACAATAGTTTTTTTGTAAAAAATTTAGTTCTTGCATTAAAATTGACAGATTTCAAAACTCTTAAAAGTATTACAAATCTTTTAGTTCTAAATACAGATAATGTTATTTATGCACTGTAGAAATATATTCGAATATATTAATTGGAATTTTCAATAGAAGGGGTCTACCGTAACTGCAATAAAATTTCACTCAAAATTCCCAATATATCCAGAATTATTTTTAATTTCGTGGAAATTATATTTAAATTCCTAGTTTTATACCCCATTTCAAATAAAAAAAAGGGTTTATTTAGTTGTGAAAATTTATATACTTCAAAACTAGTGTTCTGAAGGTAATCACATAATTTAAGCCACGGAAGATTTAAAGCGCATCAGCAATGGTGAGTCTTCAGTAATATCAGGATTCGAACCCTCCACTTGACAAAGCTGGCTACGAGTTTATGACTGTGACTTCTTGGTTACCGTGGCCTCTAGGCTACGCGAGTTCGCAATTTTTTTTTTATTCGTTAGATTGATCATGTTGAAATAAAATTCCATTGATTGATTAAATTTGAAATAAAATTTCATTGATTGATTAAATTTGAAATAAAATTTCATTGATTGATTAAATTTGAAATAAAATTTCATTGATTGATTAAATTTGAAATAAAATTTCATTGATTGATTAAATTTGAAATAAAATTTCATTGATTGATTAAATTTGAAATAAAATTTCATTGATTGATTAAATTTGAAATAAAATTTCATTGATTGATTAAATTTGAAATAAAATTTCATTGATTGATTAAATTTGAAATAAAATTTCATTGATTGATTAAAGTTGAAATGAAATTCCATTGATTCATTAACGTTGAAATAAAATTTGATTGACTGATTATCTATTAACGGTGCACTCTGAAAAATAAATATGAGGCTATTGTTGGCAAACCTTATGATTCTGAAACATGCTCAAGTGTCGAGCTGACATCTCATTTTTCAAAACTTACACTCCACTAAAAGCATCAAGAGATGTAACATGCATTGTTCCCTCTAAAAGTCGGGAAATCAAATTCAAACCTACAATTCGATTCGTGTTATTTGCCTTATCTTCGTGGTTTGGTTTAAATTTATTCATATTGTATTAGAATTACACAAGAATTGTCGATTACCATGTAATTTATTGTAGATGCTCATCAGACAACAATGTTATCATTAAATGGAATATTTTGTAGGAAGAATTTTCGGAAACTGCGAGATGATTTAAGTGCTATATAGAGAGTATAATATACTATTGTCCAAAATTAAGGTCACAAACATGTTTTTCGTCATAATTTTATAGCAACTTTGGTAGAACTGATAGAATATTTGTATTTATATATTTTGAAGAACAGACAGTACAACATCCACCTTTAGTTTAGAAAAGATGTTGTTTGGGGGTTAGTTCTTGCAGAACTACTGGATTGAGACTGTTCAAGCATATGGGAATTTTGCCTACATTTCTGTAAATATTGCATTAAAACAAACAATTTAATCTTTTTGCAGTGATTTTGACTTCTCACAATCATTTGGATGATTCTTTGAGACTGAGAACCAGTGGCAGGTTTAAAGATGGCTAGTCTGAAGCGGAGGTGACTCGATGGTTTCAAGTGACCTGAAAGTAGTTTCACTGTTGTGGGATCAATTCCAAACAACTGCTACTGGCACCATAAAGACATTTGAGATTTTAAATGTCTTTAATATTAAAACAATTTAATATTCAAAGACATTTAAAAAGCAGATCCATTAGGACAAACGCGATGACTCATTTTTTTAACGTAAAAGAATCGTTTGTTCTTACTGACTCATCTCTCTTTGATTCATTAAGAACAAACCATTCTTTTTCGTTGCTATCGCAAACACATTTACATAAACATAAGAACAGAAAACCTAATATTAAGATGACTATAAGCAATATAAGAGTTAATTAGAAATAGAAAACAATATTTGCTGTTATTTAAAAGATTTGTATTAGTTCAAGCCGCAACAAGTTTTGTGGGAGTAAATTGGGAAAGTCAGCGTAAAATCTTTTATTTTAAAAAAAATTTTCTCATGAAATTTTCTAAGAATTTGTTTCTTTAAAAATTTATATTTTGTTTATGAAATATGTACGTAGAATTTTTTTGTGCAATTATAAGTGCTATAAGTAAAAAAATATATACATTGCTCTCACATTTCTTTTATGGGAGAACGTCACACAGATCTCAGGGGCTCACTGCAATGTTTGCACAATAATATAAGCAACATCTCAAGAATAGATTTTGTTATAGTTCCTTCTTCAATTAAATGCCGTTAATTGTGGGGGACCTGCTTGGAAGACTTGAGACACTTCAAATCCTATTGCATTACTAACAGCTCATGCAACTGGATCTTCTATTTCAAATAAGGTAACGCTTGAAATTGGTTCACATTTTGAATCAATAACTGGATCAGTTTATACACTAAAACCATTAACTGTAGCAGAAAAACTATATATAGATAATGTTATTAAATAACTAAATGCGGTAATATAGTGTATTAGATTTGAGACACTGTTATAGAAAATTCCCAAAAAATGTCTCTTTTTTTTTTTAAAATAGAGGGAGACGTGGTGACTACCCCAAAAGAACATGCTCCTATTTAATGACTATAACACCTACTAGTATAGAATCCGAACGAGCATTTTCTTCGGCAGGACTATTTGTAACAAAAATAAGAAGCCGTTTCAACGATGAAACGCTGGAGGAGCTGTGTTTCTATAAGCTTATATACAAAATAATTATGTACAGAATAATTATTGACAATATATTAAATTGAAATATACTATTCTGCAAACAAAAATGCAAAAAAATTTCATCTTTGGAATTTTGAACAAATGTTGTTCAACAAATATTCCAAAGATACAAGGAAATTAAACCCACTAAAGTGGAACTTGTGTCACGAGTAGCCAGTCCCTTACGATTAAATGGACGTAATTTTCCAAATGTATATGTAGATGCTAATGGAAAAAAGTCAAGAAGACAATGTGTGGTATGCACAAAAAGTTCATTGAAAGAAAAAAAAACGCAAGCTAACTTTTTATGAATGCAAAACTTTCAACGTAGGACTTTGTGTGTCCCGGATATTGTCTTAAAATATATCATATGTTAAAAAAAAATTTTAAATGCTTAATTATATATTTCCTTATATTTATCTTACATTTTCTTTTTGTTTTCTAATATTTTCTATATTCGTATGGAAATGTATAGAATTTTTATCATTTTTTTTTATATTGAATGTGCTTTTTTTTATTAAGGGGGTCCGGTCCGGCACATGAATTTTCGAAAAAATATCGATTTTTACTTTTTATATTTTTTTGAAATTTCAAATATTTCTGTTTAAAAAGATATATGACTTGAGAGAATACCGTAACAGAAGTATTTTAATTATTTTTTTTAATGAAGCTACTCCTTAATGCGCATCAAATGAGCTCTGCTAGTAGGACCTGTGTTTCTCTTGCATAAGTTTCTGATGAGCACGAATCCATATGATGCTGTTCAAGTGGAAAAATTAGAGTGCCTTCGGCTTATCCAAAAGTGTAAACATCTTTTGGATCTTAAAAGCGAAACAGAGAAAAAAAAGTTAAGTGATGGAAAATGCCTAAGAGATCGTAACCGATTCACCGACATTTTAAAATCAAAAATCCAAAGAGATTATGGTATGGCTATTAGAAATAATATCAATGATCTACACAACACGAAAACTGCTGTTTGGACTGTTTATTTTCATCTTCTGTCTCCAAACGAGAGCCCCCAACATCGACTCTGTCCTCCTATTATAAATGTCTGTTGCAAGTTTCATAAGACAGAATGAAACTATGATCATAACGACTATGATATGAACAAAAGGCTCAATGATCGTAAATAAACACATATACCATTATGAATTAAATGAAGGCAATTTTTAGAGATCTAGGTGATCCTATGTTATTAAAAAATGTTTACATGAAAAGACTCAGAACCCCCAAATGAGTCAGTTCATAACACCATATAGTCAGTGATTCCAAGATCTACATTTGTGGATTTAAAAACTCTAAAATCAGGAGTAAATATGGCTATGGCACAGTTCAGTATGAGTCATGTAGCAAAATTAATGATCTTAAGGCATCGTGATATCGAACCAAGTTAAAATTGTGTGTCATGCTTCAAAAAAGTAAATACACCTAGGATTCCTGTAGCCCAATGAAAGCATCTTAAAATCCCCCCAAAATGCAAAATTGTTAAAAAATGGAAAATTAGAAGAATCTTTTGTATGAGCAGAGAGTAAAACAAATGCTTAATATTCTTCTGGAAAGTACTAAAAAAGTAAAACGCTCAAAAAAATTAAAAATTTTTACATTAAAAGTCTGCTTTCTCAAAATATAATATTTTTTCACTTTATGTACTTTTTTCTCAAAAACTACTAATCATATAATCCTCAAATTTTCAGTGAGCAGACTTTTAACATGTTTACACATTTTAATGAAGAAAATTAGATAAATCTAGGAAACTGTTTTAGATA
Organism: Trichonephila clavata; assembly: GCA_019973975.1. Taxonomy (NCBI): domain Eukaryota; kingdom Metazoa; phylum Arthropoda; class Arachnida; order Araneae; family Nephilidae; genus Trichonephila; species Trichonephila clavata. The sequence goes on from BMAO01019467.1 coordinate 205,584, forward strand.
TGACGTTTTTAAACTAGATTTTAGGGCAAAAAAATTGGACAATTTTTAACAAATTCATAATTAATTAAATTTTTATTAAAAAGACAAAACTTCGTTAAAGTGTTATTGATAGTACACATAAACTACTGTTAAAAGTTTATTCATAGGAAATAAATAATTTCTGAGAAAAAGATACATAAAATTGAGCAATTTAACATGGGCTCCTATGGACTCCCTTAAAATGAAAACATTTTCCTTAAAATTCGCAACTGTTTTTTTAAATATAGCGAACATTTTTGTACTGTATGTTGAGATATTATCAATGATAGAAAATTGTAAGTTTTATTGCATTAAAACTTTTATATGAATTTTTAAAGGAAATTAAGCTTAGTAGGGAAATTCGCCCGGTCACGTTCGCGGGATTACTCTCCGAATGTACGGGCCTGGGGAAGCGCTTCTTTCTCCTTCCGCTGGACCTGAAGGGAAAAATACAGTTTTTTCAAATTTTAATTCATTAATTAACTATTGTTTATGAGGTATATTTCAGTCAATATAATTCCTCTGGTTGGAATCATAATTTGATAAAAACGGTTTTAATTAAATTAGTGAAGAAGATTCAACATAACATGAATAGTCATATGCTAGTTAAACGTCAGCATTCCTTTTACGTTGGTTTTAAAGTAAATTTATGCCTTTTTTTCAAATTTAATAAAAAAAATGTTATGATAAATTTAATGTGGTTAAAAGTTTCTAATGTTAAATTAAAAGGTGTTTTGCCACTTAATATATTGATTCTATCATATGTATATACAAATTTATTGTAATTAGTGAATAAAAAGTAACTAAAATAACATTTTTCTTTGTTGACCTAAGTTAGAAATTTACTTAAAGAATTTTTTTTACATTACTTGTTACATATAATTGTAACACAATAACTCAAAAAAGCAGTGATACGATCAGTTGAATCAGCGTCAGAATATTAAAATTTCACAAGGAGTCACTGGTGATAAATCATAGCAGTTTAAAACAATGTCAAATGGCAATGATAAACCATAGATTTTGTATCTGAAGTTCCATAATTACTTTATAAATAAATCTTGCTTAACTTTTCATAGCTTATCTCTTTAAAGTGAAACGAGTTAGCAATGTAATTCAAATTCTGCTCGTTACATTTTCAGAACTTGAAATTATCTTCACATTCAAAATATGTGTAACATAAACGAATACACAGGATTGAATCCAGAGAATAATATCCAAGTCAACAAAATTAAATTAAGCATGACAAGTATTTTAACATACAACCGTATGTTTTAAATTAATAACAACTTAATAGCCAAAGATGCCTCAAATAATGAAGATAAATGGGTTTTTTCCCCTTTGGATTCTGGATTATCTCTTCAGCTGTAAACTAGGTTAGGCATTCTAGAACTTGCATTTTTTAAGTCTGAGAAAAGATTTCCCCATTGATTTCCAAGATTCAAGACTGAGATTCAAATACTAATGTCAATGCATGGATATTTTATGAATTATCTGCATTTCATATCCCTATCGGCAGTGGCGTAATGTACACTCCCGCATCGTGAAGGGGGGAGCAAGGTTCCCTCGTAACGTACACCCCTGCATCGAGGGGGGAAGCAGGGTTCTAGAGAACCCAAAGCCTGATTGCTGCCAAGTACCTACCTACCCTTTATAAATTTCAACTTGGGGGCCTGAAACCTGACTTTGCAGGGGGCCAAAATGTTTCCCGTTACGTCACTGCCTATCGGGCATTCTGGAACTTCTTTTTCTGATGAGACACCTTCTATTTTGGCAGCTTTGAAACAACTTTTTATTAGACTTTGGTTAAGGTTGTTCAATTGTTTGATTCGAAGCCAGCTATTCAAGCTATTGCTTCTGGTGCCGGTGCTACATCTTTACATGTATTACAATGTCGAACTTATGTGGAAAATCTTAGTAAGAAAAATAATCCGTATTTTCCTTCACTGGATTCCAACCTATTGCGGCGTGTATGGCAAAGAACAAACCGGTATATTAGCTATGAAATGATCCGATAGAAGATTAAAAGTGAGATTTCTTATTTAACTGCTAAACGTATAATTAAACAAACTTCAGTCTTTAACTGCCATTAAGACATTGTGTGAAGAAATTCCACTAAAAACTGTTTGAAGACTATTCCAGATAATATTCCTGAATTTCCTCACCCTACAGCAGTGTCGACATTGACTACGGGACGTGATTGCTTGGCGGTGCATTTGTTTCGAGCAGGCTTCCTGGCGAGCCTACTTTGCAGTATGGTATTATAGATGGAGACCTCTTACATTATACAATTCGTGCATTACAATTCGGAACAAATTTGAGACTCAGAGGTATTGGTTTGCGAGACTGCGCATAGGTCAATGATTTTTATTTATTTATTTTTTGTTTAAGTACCTTGTTTGTTTTCTGTGTGAGCTATATTGTGTTTAATATCATGTACCTGATATTGGAAATAAAAAAAAAATGTTTTCAGAGTAAATATTTTCCTATTGATTGATTAATATATATATATATATATATAATATAAACACATTTTTTAGATAAAACATTGCCGATAAATTATTTCTGCGTATTCATTTATAATAACTTATTAAAAAATATTACATAAAAATTTGTGAATCATTATATTCTTTCGAAAATGACACAAAGAACATCACATAAACACGAAATATAAAATTATAATCTTTATTTCCTGAAAATGTTAATATTTAATTCTAAGCATATATAAATTAGAAATCAAAGATAACAATAAATCTATTTTTAATTGCTCAGTATTTTTTCTTATATATCCAAGCAATTTGCATCTGACAATATTTATTCATATTTTGGGAAGAATAACGTAAATTTCAAACAATTTAAATAAACTTTGTTTTCCTTTTTTTTAAATACAAGTACAAACGTTATTTGAACAAGTGAGATACAAAAAAGTAAAAACTAATCTCATAACTAAATATGTAATAAACATAACTAAGTGTATTAAAACAAATTAATACAAAACATAGAAACATTATTAATAAATTTACTAAAAGTTAACACCCGCGTTTAACATTACAAGGTCCATCACCATAAAATTTTATACTGCTTTATTAAAGTGGTAATTAGAAATTTATTTCTTCATTAGCAACATCAATCTATTACATTTGAAAAACATAATTTAGTTATTACACCAAATACACTTCCTTTTTTTGTTGAGGTTTAAAAATTTTGGTTAAATTATTAACCTACGTCCTTTAAAAAATTATAATTTTGAGCATGGGTTTTACATTTTTAAGATGTAATATATTGAACTTAACTTTATACGAGATAAAGCGAGGCACACTTAAAAGAGAAACAGTAAAATTAATTTACTCCAGATGCTTATCTTGTTAGTTAAAAATATCGTATTTATGGACATTCATTTTTTTGCAATTACAAAATAAAGAAATTTTAACGCCGGAATTCAATAATATGAGGAAACAAATATTTTTCAATTAATACTATTATTTTTAGCTGTATTGCACAACCAAGTTGACGCAAATATTCCAAGATTATTCTATTGTACGTAAAAAATAATAACTCGAAAAATACTAAAAATTTATTATTTTGACATAACTAAAAACTAAAGATATAATCATATGAATTACATAATACACACTTCTTTTTCAGCACCTAGCATATTTCGTATATTGACAATTTGTTTTTAAATTGCTGCACCAGTTCTTAAGCACATACATTTCATCCAGGTAATGTCCCTGTAGTGAAAAAATGGCTTAAAACTTTATTTTCTTTGAACAACACATACTTAAGACATTTTATAGCAGGAATTGTTCCTTTGCCATCTACTATAATTTTCTTCCTTTGGCAGTTCTCCCTCATTAAAACGTGTTCCATCCCAGAAAACTGTTGAAGAGCTGATTCAGCATTACGTAATTTGCTTTCTTCAATCGGAGATTTTCCGAACACTGAACAGTCAATTGATACCACTTTCATGTCCACAACTTCTGGAGCATCATCCAAATATTCTTGATAGCGAAGGCATGAGAAATTACCAGTTACAACAATTGTGTGAAAAGCTTGTGAGGCAACCTTAGCTAATATTCGATCATTATAAACCTGGAATGGCAGAATGGTTTTTACTTCCTGCTTACTCAGAAACCTTAATTTCATACAGTACTTCAAAAAAGAAATACACAATGCAGCCGTTGAAGGAAATTCCTTTCGTGATTGCACAGGCTTTCGAGAAACATAATTCTCAGATTCGGCAACATAGATAATTAGTTTAATAAAGGTTTTATAAAACAAAAACTTTCCTTCTTTATATGTTAAAGTTATTATTTTCTCCTCATCAGCCCATTTTGACAATAAACTTACAGCTCTTTCTACAATTATAGGATCGCAAAGGAAATATAACGATTTCAGTAAAAACTTGGCATCGGGGTTCAGATAAGGTAGCATTCCAGCATTTGCATTTTCTATAATTTCTTTCTCGAATTTCAGCGTTAATGGTGCAGTATTATTTATTTTCCCTACCCTTGGTGAGAGTATCTTAATATTGACAAAAACTTCAGAAACAACCCATGGAAAGCTTAAAAATTCAGGATTATTCTCCCTATATGTTACAATATACCAAGCAGATGCTTTTCTCTTTATATCGTCAACAATGCGATTGACTTCAGTTGGTGCATTCGTATCTCTAAAGAACTCTTTCCTAGTTTTTTCAACCAATTCCCTAATCCAAGTTTGAACCAAATTGACGATATCTGCCCTATCCCTTCTTTCGTGGAAGCGTGCGTGCAATTTCAAGAATGAACCACCGAATGCCTCAGTTTCGTGACGTATTCCATATGTTTGAAGAATTGTTTTCAAACAGTTGTTATATTCGTTTCTAGAATTTATAGCAGATTCCTCATATTTTTGCCATCCTTCTACTACAAGTGCAGGATCGATCTATAAAAGAAAATAAAAAACTAAATTTTCATGCTAGACATACTACAAAAGCATGTATAATAATAATTTTTAATGGACAAAACATTAATAACTGCAATCGTGTACGTTGCAATTTAACATGGAATTAAAGCTTAATTAGCATTCTCTTTTTAAACTCATTATTGTTCAAATATTTAAAAATTCATTTTCATCTCTCTCTCTCAATACCATAAAAATTATTTTAAAATTTCTTTATGCTCATTTTTGAGCAACATTTTTTTTATAATTAAAATGAATTACAAAAGTGTCAATTCTTAAGAACCTGATTAAAGCCAGTTTTTACGATTCTTGTGGTTAAAAAGATCTCAAATAAAATAATTTTTCAAAATAAAAACCCCAATTAGAAAGAATAGGTTAGTTTTCTCTGAATTTACATGGGTAAAACACATGTACAGATGTGTAAAAAAAAAAGCTGTTAATTGTTCATTGATTTTACACTTTAAAAAAACAGGAGAGTAATTGGAGACATGCCTTGTAATTTTTGGCAATGGTCGAGTGAAGAAAGGTACCTTACTCTCTAAATTTCCCATCACGCCAATGAAAGAACATTGGATCTCTTATGTATAACTCCTCAAAAACAGCAGGCATTTAATGGTCAAGGACTCAAACCTGTGATTCAACGAAATAACACCGGACAAGAGTTCGTAATCATAACCACTTATCAACCACGGTTTTAATACAAAACCGAAAAATAAACTAATGGATAGTATTTACACTATCAGAGTAATTAGTAATGCTTTCTTTGCTTATCATGAATCAGATAACTTTAAAGGTCAAATATTATTCCCGTACTTATTCTCTGAAAAAAACAGGGACTTTTAAACTGCATGTCAACTGGCAAAAGTTGCAAGACTACATTATTATGTGATGATCATTGTCCATGTCTAGGCCTAGTACCTAAAAATCGTTCAACTCATTTAGTCGAAATGCGGCCATCTGTCGAACAGGTTTGTGCATAAGTTTTTCAGACTGTGAGTCGTGAACATATTTATTTGTTTCAAAGTTCCGTTTGAACGAGTATTTGACAATGCATGCTATATTCTGTCTAATTTTAAAGATCTCAGATATGGCCTACTTTTACATAGAGACCCTGAGGCTCAAAAAATATTCTATGGGCCCAAAGTCCCAAACCTGCCCACTGGACGTCCCTGTCTAGTAGGCAGCTGGAGATGCAGAAAATCACGCACATGGCCGTCACTATAGAACGGTAACGTTCGCTTAGAGCAACGACACTCAACCTGCACACTGCGATCGCATGTGGTCCACCGAACCTTTTTGAGTGACCCGGTCATGGTCCGTTGCACTAACAAATTAAATTATTTAAAAATAATGTATTACAAATTTAGTGAGAAATACTATCAATCAGATTCATCAATTTTCTTATCGATGTCGTGCTGGTCGGAATTCGAGATAACTCCCCCCCCCCTTTTTTATAATTGTAATGGTTAATGATAACAAATAATTGTGGTGAAGCGACCATTTTATGGGTGAATCTAATTTTTAAATAACCCGTATGTCTTCCAAGCAAAAAATACCTAAGAAACATATCTTGTTTTGAGACAATTGGGATCTTGACTATTTTGTGGAGAAAAACAAGCATGGAATAACAACTTGTTTAATTTGTCGTAAAAATGCTATATTTAAAATATATAATTTTGCTCGCTACTGTACCGCTAAGCACAAATCTTTCAAATGCTCTTTTTCTTGGGAGTCTTTTTCAAAACGAGTAAATTGGTTTTCGTAAAAAAAAATCTTTGGAACAGCAACAACATATTTGGAGGGGTGGCCTTGGGATCACTGATGAAAGGAATTCGAAATTACCCAACTGGGTAAGAAAATGCATTAAAACCTATTTTTTGTGAGTTGAGTTTGCTTAGAGTTTTATACATTGTTTTAAAATAAAATCTCAATTTATGAGTTTTAATATTTTGATCAATTTTTCGCATTTTACATTTCCTTTATCTTTTAGCGCCTCCCCCCCTTTCCTCCCCATTAATCATCATCTTGCGGCCCGCGTGAAATAGTTGTCACATGTATGTGGCCCGGCGAGAAAAAAGGTTGAGTACTCTTGACCTAGAGAGTAATTGTCACAGGTATTAGAGGTTCAAAAGAAATCTATAAACGAAAATGAGAATGCTTCTCTCATAAATTTAAAGCTAATCCTGCTGGCTCGCTTCATCAGATTCAGGCCACTTGAATGTACAAACATTGATCTGGTTTTGGTAACGATTTCAAGATGAAGCTAATGTGAGTTGGGTTTATGTGATGTTTTCCGAAGAGTCCAGGTTTAACTCGCAGTCTTATTCTCGACGTACTTTCATCTGGAGAGCAGCAGGTTACCTGTTACCGCGAAGAGAACATCATTGAACGATACCGTTTCGGTGGTACATAATTGATCGTTTGGGGTGGGGATTATTCTGGGTTCGAGAACAAATCTGTATGTTCTAATTGGAACCATTCCAGGTCAAATCTATCGAACATCATTCTGGAAAAACATGTAGGGGAGACCCGGGGCAAGATGACGAATGTCTTGATTTTTCCGTATTCCACTAGGAAGCAGCATCAAATGAACACTACTGGCTCTCCTTTTGGCCTTTCGTTAAACAATAGTATAGGCACACTGAAATCGCCCCTTTTTGTGTGTAAGTTGTGAAGCTTTGATTGTTTTTGCTGCCACGATATAACTTTTATGCATGTATAAATAAGCTCTGCTACAGATACAGGTAAGATATAACATTTCTCTTTAATATTTATGAGTAACTTGGTATAAATACTACCTATTGCCATGAATAAATGCCAATTAATCGCCTTCCTTCTTGGTAATGAGAATGCATATTTTTAAACAGACAGTCTGGGGCGAGATGACGATCCGAAACACGGGGCAAGATGTCGATCCGAAACAAGGGGCAAGATTATGATGTTTCGAAATTTGTTGTCTATTCTATTAAATCCTGTGAACACTTGTTTGTCTGTGCGTATGTCCGCGCGACCTTACGCTTCCATCTCTTCTGGGGCTAAGGGGTGCATCGGATCGGGAAAGGATTCATTCGAAAGGAAGTGACCAGAGGAAGACATTTTTGCCATCCGCTAAGCTCCCCCCCCCTTCCTAAAGAGGAAGGAATGTAGAAATAATTTGTTGCCTTACAGCTACTCACTTTTATCTGCCACCTTTTCTGATTTTTTGCGAGAAAACGAATGCTTCCTGAACTTGTAGAAAGAGCCCCACCAGGAACTGTAGTGATAAGGGCTGGAACAATGAGGGCACATTTTTCTCTTTTTTGAAGCACTTTTATCTTCATGTGAAACCAAGCAAGGAATCTCCTACTCTGTTGATTTTTGACAGTCACAAAACTCATATAACTTTGCAGGCTATCTGATACTGCAGAGTGAAAAACTTCATCATGGTTGTGTTGACGTCGCACACATCACATCGTGTCCAGCGCCTTGTGTCATTTTTCGACCAGTTAAAAACGTGCTATAGCCAAGCATGTGGCAACTTTATTGTCACTTATCCAGAACGAACTATCACAGACAAAAATATTGGTGAGGTTTCGAGCATCACTTATTTCAAATCAGTTACAGTTGGAAACGCCGTTGAAAGGGTTTAAAGAATATGGAATCGAGCCTCATAATCCTCTTGTGTTTAGCAAACGTGACTATGCTGCGGTAAAAACTACTAACCATGCTGCTGTTGGCGATGAAACTGAGAATAATAGTGCTAATCCAGAAATAGAAAACCAACTTATAAACCCCCCAGAAAATCAGAACTTATAGCAAATGCTGATTATTCCGATGCGCCAAAAAAGCCTGTTAGTGTTTTTTATTTCAAACCATTGCCTAAAACAACATAATGCGAGAAAAAAGAAAAAACAAAAACTGAGCTTTAGCATTCTTACAAGCACACCCATCAAAGAAATGTTAGAAAAAAGGGAAAAGCAGAAGAACAACAGGAACTTAAAAAAAACAGAGAAAAAAAGGCTCGTGAAGCTAAAAAGGGAGTAAAAACACTTAAACTGTTCCTGTAAACCTAAGTCTATAAAATCCAGGCCAAACATTCCAGTTGTATCAATTCCAAAGGACGGTGTTATAAGATGTCCTGCTTGTGAAGAGGAACCCTCCAACAGAAGAATAGATCCAGTGCTGTAAATGCCAAGAGTGTTGGCATGAGGAATGTTCCAATTATAAAAATGGCATTTTTATTTGTGACTATTGTTAGGTACACAACTAAACACTCCAACATTACGTTATAACGCATTACGCTTAGTTTGATACTTTGTAAGATGTAAAAACACAGTTATCATTTGTTAAACCATGTAACACATTCAAAAGATAAAATATGCTCAACCATTTTTAGTGTCGCCATCTTGCCCCAAGGAAAAAGTCATCTTGCCCCAGTACTGGGGCAAGATGACGATTTGTTAAGGGTATGAAAATATAAAATTATCCTGAACTTCTTTTATTGGAAAAATTAAATTGTAATATATTTTAATACTACAAAGGACTACCCTAACAGTTCATGTAAAATTGATCTTACTACCCTTAAAAATAAATTAATAAACAACAAAAAACTGTTAGTGTCATCATCTTGCCCCGGTCTCCTCTACCCATGTTTCGTGGCGCCATGGGCGCAGATTTTGTGTTTATAGTTGACAACGCCAATCCTCTTATCGTGCAAACATTGTAAACGAATACCTTCAATCAGAGGATATTACCCGTATGGATTGGCCAGCATTCTCACCGGACTTGAATCCAGTAAAGCATGTGTGAGACATGCTTGGCTGACGAGTTGCAGCCCTCAACCACCTCCTACACGTCTACCGGAACTTCGGAGAAAAAGCATTGCTTGATGTGTGGTGTAATATTCCCCAAGATCAAATCGATAATTTAATATTCAACATTTTTAGATGTTTTACATCGTCTGGATGATATACAATTATGAATTAACCATTATATCAAGCATTTAATATTAGTTTTTGTAAATAGTTTTTTTTTTTTTGTAATTTGTTTCAGAGAGCAAAAATTGCAATTTTTATAAATGGTAAGAAACATATAGCATTTTTTATGCTCTTTAAATTTTGTTTAATAAAAAGGCTTTACAAATAAGCCACATTTGATTTGCTTTCTGACTTTCTTTGCCTGAACTTGTATTGTCCTTAATTTTTGGAAATGAGTGTAATTCAAAATGTTCATTGTCCACTCACGAATTTATTTCTTATTTACAGACATGTGAGCTAGAACTCCACTGTTTTGACTTCCACACAACACCAATGTGAGGACTTCCAGCCACGATAGATTTAAATTTACATCGTTATTTGTACAGTGAGATCTTCTGTAACATCAGGTTGTGAACTCGCGAATTGCCGGCCATATGTTAGTGATTTTTGCCACTCGGCTACCCCGGCTTCTTTTTCGTGTAGTAATTTACACTTTTGAGAAATTACGATTTTAAAAAAACTTTTACCTTTAACTAATGCATATTAGCACCACAGTTTAAAACGTCTATTTTACTGCAATTTATTAATAAAAATTTAAAATGTGTAGAATGGTAGTCCCCCCCATAAAGATGAAAAAATCAGTTTTTTCACCGATTTTCGAGAATTCCCCCCCCTCCTCATTTCATTTGCTTCCCACTTTCATAGCTGCCTGGAGCACTACGCTTGCTGAAAGCCAGTTGTCTCCAATTTAATTTCTTTCCTGAACATAAGAATTTACACCATATAGTTTTCTTCCAAATCTACTGTTTAGTTATTAATAGAAGCGTCATTTTTTACAATATATTACCTCTACGTTATTATATTGGAGTATATATGATTGATTGTCAGTATCAAAATCTCTGCTAACTCGATACATTTTTCCTAGAGACTTTTTCGATTTGTACTTCCTCTTCCAGAATTTTTCCATAAAATCTGGAAATAGTTTTGGATTTTCGTCCATTACAAGGCGCTCAGAAACTCCAGTTTTCGCAAAGTCCACGGCTATCGCATGCTTCTCCGCTAAATATAAACACATTTCATTATGTACACTGTATTGATCTGCAAATGCAAGATGAGCAGTTGCGATAGATCCAATAGTATCATTTCTTATGTAATTAACTAAAAAATCAGCGACTTCTTCGGTCTTAGATCTTAACAAGAAATCAGTGACCTGTAATAGAAAAACATTAGTTTTCAAAAATGTCAGAAACAAAGCAAGAAGCATTATCATGATAATTGTATTCTACTGCCCCCATTTCACACAACATAATAAAAATTTAAGTGAACTAAATAAATCACGCCCTGAAGCAGTAAAATAAGAAAATTCAGAAATGGAAGGCAAGGTACAATGTCTGCTAACCACTGAAAGAAAATTGAATTGTCAACGTAGATGATCTAAAATACACTGCTGGACACCGTAAATGCAACAGCCTGAAGGAAGCACGCAAATAACATGAAATGTACAACATGCATTAGCGGAGGTGAGATATGCAAATGATTAGAATTTCACACCACGTAGATCACACACTCAAAGTGCTATTTAAGGCTTGGAGATTTCGACGATTTCAAGTTCGGCAATTGTGTTTTTCTTGTGGTTTTTTCAAAACACAAAAAGTTGTGTCTCGCAAAAAACAGCGATCAGCTTTTGATCAAGTATCTGAGTTCGACAAAGGAAGGATAGAGTGGCCTACCGAGATTGTGGATTATCTTTCAGGGAAATCGGTAGTCGTGTTGGACGAAACCAAACAACTGTGATGCGGATACGTGACCGTTGGATGCAAGAGGGTACGACGGACCGACGTGGTCGATCGCATCCACCTCAGTGCAATACTTCACGAGAGGACAGGCAAATTGTGCGCATGGCAGTGACGGATCGCTCAGTCACATCACGAACCATAGCACAGCACATTGAGTCTGTAACGCATCATTCAGTGTCTGCGCGTACCATTCGACGCCGTTTACAGTAGAGTGGTCTGTCCAGAAGACGTCCATTGCTTGGTCTACTCTTGACGCAGAACCACAGACGTCTCCATCGCCACTGGTGCGATGAAAGAAGGATGTGGGCGGCAGAATGGAATGAAGTTGTCTTTACTGACGAGTCATGCATCTGTCTTCAACACCACGATGGTCGGATTCGAGTCTGGAGACACCGTGGAAAGAGGATGCTGAACAGCTGCGTTATGCACCCCCACACTGGTCCTGCACCGGGTATTATGCTATGGGGCGGTATTGGATATCACTCTCGCACTCCTCAAGTACGCATTGCCGGTACTTTAAACAGCCATCGCTACATCTCCGAGGTGTTGGAGCCAGTTGTCCTTCCTTACCTTCAGGGCATGGCCACAGCCATATTTCAACAGGATAATGCGCGACCACACGTGTCACGCATTGCCGGAAGGTTCTTCGTCAATCACCAGATTGAATTTCTTCCTTGGCCGGCTAGCTCTCCGGCTCTTTCGCCGATATAAAACATGTGGTCCATGGTTGCTCAACGATTGACCCAGATTACACCCCCATCTGCGATACTAGATCAACTTTGGCAACGTGTGGAAGCTGCTTTGTCTGCTGTACCCCAGGAACACATCCAAAGTCTCTTTGAATCAATGCCGAGGCGTGTGGCAGCGGTGATCTCAAACAATGGCGGCTACTCTGGCTACTGATTCTGTCAGGAACCACACTTCACAGAAGTCTATAAATTTAATCATTTGATACTTGGTCAACATGTTATCTACAAAATAAATTTTGTTGTGCTATCTCTTGTCTTTCTTGGTGTTGCATTTACGGTGGCCAGCAATGTATATATATATATATATATATATATATATATATATATATATATATACAGTAGTGGCCAATTTTTAAGAATGTTATGTTTTTTTCAGTTTGTATGCTTATAGAAAATGTTACATAGCACAAAATGCAAAGTATTTTATATCATTTTAAATAGAATTCAGTCTTGATAGCACTCTTGATAGCAGTGAGTTGTCAATGCTTAGTGGGATAGCCTTTATATATTTGATTACAGCTTCTCATCGATGTTTCAATGCGCTGAAAATAATTTTAAGTTATTTCCTTATTACAAGATGCCAGGAAACAATTTTATCCTCAATTACTTCCTTTTTATTACATGGGAATTTATTCGTACAAGTGCTTTCAAACGGTGCCACGAGTTTTCGATAGGATTGAAGTCAGGCCTGTTTCCTGGCCAGAACAACAATGATATTTAGCGAAGAAGCAATGGCATCAAAGAAAGGAATAGATTGGAAACCTTGAAGAGATGCGTGACGAGAAAGTGGTCTTTCCTATGTTAAATTTGCAAGACAGGTAGGTGGGTGGTTCAGTGACTACATCTGGAAACTGAAAGTTTTGTTTAAGATGCCAGGAGACAAATTTAATAAAAAGCAAAACAGGAAATGGCAAAAAAGGGAGCACCACATTTTTTGATGATAGAGAAAAAAAATAATAAAAATAAAAGAATGTCATCAGCGGTCATCAGAAGAAATCTGAAGGATGCTGGTGTTTCTTTCAGTTCAAAAACAATCAGAAGAAAATTAGCAGATGTTAGATTAAGAGATAGAAATCCACGAAAAAGTCTTATTTTAATTTGCAACAGCGCTACAGAAGTTAATGGAACACATTAAATAACAAATTATAGTGGTCACAAGTTATGTGGAGGGATGAAACTAAGATATCGTTATTAGGTAGTGATGACCAAATATATGTAAGACGTACAATTCGAGAACTGCTATATCCAGACTGCATCCAGGCAGCTTTTAAGTACCCACATAGTTTTATAATTCGACATATCAGCAGATGGTATCGGTCACCTTCATATCATCTATGGGACACTGAATGTCAGAAAATACATTGACACCATTCTAGAACCCAAACTTCTACCTCCCATCAGGGATCTATTTATATATATCAACAATGCCTCATTTATTTATCAGCAAGATTCTTCTCCTTGCTACACAGTAAAGTAATCGTAAGACTGGTATCGTTCTAAGATCATCGAGTTGTCCTAGCCAAGAAACAGTCCTGACCTAAATCCAAAAACTCGCGGCACCATTTGAATGCTCTTGTCCGAATAAGGTTCCCAGGAATTAAAAAGGAACTAATTGAGGATATTATTGCTTAATGTCATTATGTAATAACGAAGGAAGACCTTAAAACTATTTTCAGCTCAATCAAACATTGATATGAAGCTGTAATAAAAAACAAAGGCTATCCCACTGAACAATGATAACACTGCTATCATCAGTATCTAATGTACATCGATAGTTAATGAAGCATAACTTTTTTACGTTGCAAATATTTACAATTTGTTTTTTAAATTGCATTTAGAATCAAATTTTCTTTAAAATGATATAAAATATTTTACATTTTGTGCAACGTAGCATTTTCTATAAGCGTACAAACTTGAAAAACACAAAAACTTTAATAAGTGTCCACAATTTTGGCCACCACTGTACATTGTAATCATACCATTAAAAGAATTTTGAAAATTACAATGACACATTAGTTACACATGTGCGTCTTTACTCAGTATCCTGCATACGTTTTTCAGTTAGCAATCAACCAAGATTGCATTAACTTTTCTATATCTCAATGAAAAAGTTCTGTGAATTTTAAAGATCTCGAATACCTTTTTACATTAAAAGAAAGTGATTATATTTTTACTAATTTATTTCAATGACAAAATACCATTATTTGAATATTGGTTACCTCAAATCCTGTTTTGATGCAAGAGAGACATCTTGTCTCACATTTTTTTTACATTCATATTAAGCGATTAGTATCTTCATTCTATAGATATTTTTACAATTTTAGAAATTTTAAAAAAAAATAAACACATGAGCTATAACATTAATAAGTAAATTATGAAATACAATATTGTGTATATACCAAAAACTCTAAAAATACAGAGAAAAAAAACATTTTAATGTTGCAAATAGAATATTTTCTCTCTTTTAACTTAAAATTATTCGTCTCAATAAATAGATTACAGAATTAACTTATTTTTCTTTCAGCCATATTTTTTATCCTGTCTTTTTTTTTTGTTACCACCGTTATTAAACCAAATCTAACATTGAATTGTTTACCACGATATTTCACGATATTCACGGACCGTCCCCAAAAGCCCTCGTGTAGCTGAACAGTGGGACGTTAATATTCACTCACTCACTCATTCACGATATTCAAGATATTTCACTTTACGAGAAAAAATTAGCATTAATTTACTCCATTCTGTCACAAAAAAAATCGAATTCTGCTCAAAAAAGATATTGGGGGAGAACATAATTAATAAATGGAAGCATTTAAATCGCTTAAGAATCTTAGAAAAATCCTCAATCATGTTAATGAAACACATTTACAAAATACATATAGTCCTTAATGAACAATCTTTTGAAAACAAATATTGTATTTATCAATAAATTAACCAAAAACTTTCATTTTTGAACATTGTGACATCTGGCATAGGATAATGTGCTGGAACTTCATTTTCTCTTTTAAATATCAATTCTGGCATCCAAATTACGGAATATTCATCACCATCCAAATCTGAGCCTGAAAAAACAGATAAAGAAATTACATACCTATATTCTTCTTATTACAGAATGACGTAACCATACTCATTTAAATGATTATTTACCAGACATTTCATCAGGATGAGGACGAGGGCCGTTCTGTGGAAACACAATGCAATCTATTATATGATGTAGTTGTGGAATATCAACTGCCTGGAATTTACGAACGTCGCCAGGATGAACACAAGGGAATTTCGTGACCATGACCGTTCCTATTTAAAAATATTGTTATTCATATTAAGTGTAAGAAGCTGTTCATCTATACATTAAGGAATCAGTTAATTTTTTCCTCAAACATTTTTTGGAAGATCATTATTAAAATTCAAACTTTTATTTCGAGGGAAAAAAATCTTAAAACGTCTTCTTAACGAGACAAAAATTTAACAAGTAATATAAAAAAAAAAATTTAAGCCAATTCCTACTTAGATAAAAAAAAAAGAATATTTTAGTTACTTTTTTATTAAATAGTTACAATAAATATAAATATGTAATACATATGACAGAGAGAGAGAGAGAGCAGAGAGGGAGAGAGAGAGCATAGAGAGAGAGAGAATCACAACAGTAATTGGCAATTTATTTTTATTAATTATCATTAAAGTATCGTATTGTCATCCCAAACAATCGTGTATGTAAAATTTTATTTCAACTGAATGCTTTGAAACGCGAGGGGGAAAAAATCTTTTAAAGTTTTGACCCAAGTCGCTAAAAATGAAGCCAACGTGGCTGGTAGTTCTTTAAATAATTAATTCCTGTCATTTAATTTGAATTAATTATAGTGACATTATGGTATTGTTACCCAAAGCAATGTGTATAGAATTTTTCAGCTTAAAGAGCGCTTTAAAATGGGAGAAAAAACCTTTTGAAATTTTGACACGTCGCCAAAAATGATGCCAACGTGGCTGTATTTGTAATTCTTTGAATAATTAGTTTTAATCAATTAATTTTTTTAATTATAATTAAATTTCTGTATTGTCATCCAAAATAATCCTGTATATACTATTTCAGCTCAAATGAGTACTTTAAAATGCATTTTATTATGACTGAAAATTTGAACAAGATAAATATAGACAGAGGGTAAGCTAATAGTAGGAATTGAAAAATAATTAATTAAATAATTAATTTTAAAAAAGAAAATACGGTTTATCTTCCGCTGTATATATTCCAACATTCGATAAATGAAGATCTAAATGAAACTCTAAAAAAACTGTTCCAATTTGGGGAGATTACATTGGTGCTGACTTTAACAAGTATTGATCCAATAAGCAATTGGCAAGATCCAATAAGCAATTGGCAAGATCCAATAAGCAATTGCCAAGATGCGCTAGTGATACATGATACTGTTTAAAGAAAAATAGCACATTAGATATCTACATACATTGCAGACTTACGGAGCTATTCACATCCACTGCAGAAATGTTTGGTGGATATACTTTAACGCCGTTTCTTCCCCCCACCCCCCTTTAGATTAGCAAATACACCTACCGATTCAGAAAAGAATTCATATCTGGTCCAATTATATGCATTTCTTTATGTTAGCTTCTCGCTTTGTGATTCGGAAGAACTTTGGTATGCCGGATTACAGAATTTTTCAGCGGTTACATTGTCGATAGGGATTGCAATATGGGACCAAAAGTTCAATACCGGTATTCGGTATTTTTTCGACTTTAATACCGGGATAACGTTATTAATACCGGTATTAGGAAAAGAAAGAAAATGCAGGTGTTTTTTGTTTTATTTGCCAGTTTTATTAAAGAGTGTAAATATCACAAAAAATTAATTTGTAATTTTTAAATTATAGCAGTATATAAAGAATCACAAAAAAAATAAAGAAAATTCTTATTTATTTAAATCACAAAAAGTTGTAAATATCATTATTCAGTCTGTGGTACTATTACAAATTTTGGAAATGTGATTTAAAAAACATAATGCATTAATTATATTGTCATTAAGCCTGGAACGCAATTATGTACACAAATTACCAGCTATCGAAAATACTCTTTCGGTATCCAGTCTAGTTGGTAGTAATGTTAGGAATACGCGATATACATTTTCCAAGTATTTACTCTAAATTTCTTATCTTCAAAATTTCTTTCTTATTATTTAAAATTTCTTTGGTATGGTGAAAGTGAAGATGGACATAATATTTTAAGATTTAAACGTCTTCCATTCGGACTCTGCAGTAGTCCAGCAATTCTATCAATGGCGATAAAATATCATATTAAAAAATATTTAAACACAAATCCGAAAAGTTATAAAATGCTAGATACGTAGACGATATGTATTATGGCTCAGACACAATAAAAGATGTTTATAGATTGTCAACAGACGCAATTAAAATTTTCTTAAATGCCGGGATGGATATACGGAAGTTAAGATCCAATTCCTCGGAACTTAATTCTTTATGGATTGAAAATGGTTTTAAAGTGGGATTGACTTAAGAATCAAAATTTTTGGGCATGGTCTGGACCCCAGAAATGGACGAGATAAAATTAACTTGTGAATTTTTAGAGAATTTATTTGATCGTATTCTTCAAAAGGCTACTAAAAGAACTATTAGTCAAAACTATAGCGCAAGTTTAGAATCCAATGGGGTTGTCTCAGTCTTGTATGATGATGATGACAATCCTGCTACAAAAAGTATGGACTGCAGGACTTGATTGGGATGAAGAATACCAGAGAAGATGAGAAAAGAATGGGAGCGTTGGCGATCCAAGTAAAAATTGCTGCAGAACTTTTCTATTTCAAATAAATATTTTGTTAGTAACGAAAAATATGATGTCACACATATTTGCTGACGCTTTTCCTAAAGCGTCTGGTGCGGTTGGGCATTTTCGATACCTGGATGATAAACGACCTATTCGCACTAGTTTTACCATTTCAAAGGATCGCGTAGCTCCATTGAAACCAATGACTTTGCCCCGTTTAGAACTGATGGCAGGCTTAGTAGCTGCCAAATTGGCTAATTATTTGACAAGTTTATTTCCCGATCTGAGCCAATAACTCTTTCTTTGGACTGATAGTCGAATAGTTCTCCATTGGATAAGGGGATGTGCTAGGAACTGGAAGCCCTTTGTATTCAATAGGGTTTCGGAGATTCAATCTCTCCCCGATCCTAAACAGTGGATCCACTGTAGTGGAAAGGAAAATCCAGCGGGCTTGTTATCTCGGGGAGAAAGTGCGATCAACTTTGTGTAGAGTTCCCTTTGTAGCCCAGTCATCTTAGTCACAAAAAAAAAAGGGGGGGGGTCAACTGCGGAATGAGAGATAATAAGCTGAAAACTTGTATAGACCTTTATTTTGTCACTCTAAATGTTGTCTCAAAAGACTCATAAAACCTCGTGTCCGCGTCTTAAGATATTCAAGATCAAATGTCAAAAAAATCGGTTTTTTGCAAATATCTCGTTTCCTATGGCCTTAAAGCTATTTATATTTATTATAAATATTGTAGAGAATAAAATTTTCTATAACTTTAAATGAAACATTTTTTATACACCAACCCGTTTTTGAAATAGAGGGCGCTGAACGCGCAATGGTTGGCCATCTACAGCAAAATGCAAGGTCAACAATTAGTCACATGATATAATATGCCTTATAAAGTCTATAAACCTTAAAAATATATATAGTTACGAACAATTGGAATTTTTTACTAATTATTACATTACACTTAGTAATAGATTTCATTAATCAAGTATATTTTTTAATACTCCGCATCTGTTCGTGTAATTGAAAAATAGTTTACTGAAACTATAGACTTATTTTAATTATATTTTAATCTATGCTAATTACATTTTAATAAGAAAAATGAAATACAATTAGTTTGAAATGTATAAACCTTCAAATTTGTTTCCTTCAGTGCAGATTATGCCTACACCTGCTGACCGCTATTGATTGCTTAGTTACCTCAAAGAAAACATGATCTAAGAATAAAAAAAAATTTAATGTACCATGTTTTTATAACGAACTAAAAAGCTTATTTTCATGCATTGTCATCCACTTCTAAGCTATGGTCTAAATTTCAAGCCTCTAGCTCATCGGGAAGTTAATTTAAAATGAATTACAAAATTCCACCCTGACAGACGCAACAAAAACATGGTAAAATACTCAAATAAAGGAGTCTCCCTCAATTTCCAATGGACTGTGTTTGTTAAAATGTCTCGTCTCGATTCAACTCCTCTCTCGTTGGAGTCTAAGGATACACTGAATGTTTATGAGCGCTAGAGGACGCTTTACATTCTTATACACACCTAATATATGAACGTTTAATTTATAGCTAGTTGATGGACACATATTTAGCTAAATAATAAAGACTGATTTCCTTTTCAACAATTCAGTTTCTACTAGCCACGTTTATTCGTTAAGTTTTAAATTGTATTTTAGCTACGACGGACGTAAAATTTTGAGAGTTATGTCTGATTTATGTTTTATATGTAATGAATCACTATCACAAGGTTATCCTGTTAATATAGTGCGCGGTTTAAAAACTTTGAGAGCAGCAAGTATCGTATGGAGTAAAGACGATACTTTTTCAATAATTTTAGATAATAATGTAAAATATTTACAAAAACATTATGGTTCTGAAATTGTAGTTGTATTTGATGGATACTCGGACTATAGCAAAAACATAAAATCAATGGAACAGCTAAGAAGAACTCCTGCTTTATTAAAAGCTAATGATGTTTCTTTCGACGAAACAATGATAGTATCAATTATCCAAGAAAATTTTTTGTCGAATCGATGTAATAAAAAAAATTTTATTAACATGTTGATTGAGAAATTAGAATCTGTTGATAAAACGATAAAACAGGCCAAAGATGATGCAGATGTTCTTATCGTAGAAACAGCTATTGTAGAATCGGAACATCACATGACTGCCGTCATAGTAGGAGAAGATATTGATTTGCTTGTCATTTTAATTGGACGTACTCAAACGCAACAAAAAGAAGTGTTCTTTAAAAAAATTGGCAAAGGGAATGTTAAAACTCAAATATACTTTTCCAAAAGTTTTGATAAATATCCTCATTGTAAAAAGCATATTTTGTTTCTACACGCAATTAGTGGCTGTGATACAACATCTGCACTTTTTAAAAAAGGGGAAAATACTTTCATCAGAATATTAGAGAATCTTTCGAACTTGGATCAACTAGCTCAAGTATTCCAAGAAGAAAACTGTCCTGTACAAACATTACATGAAAATGGATTACGAGTCTTGTTGGCTATATACAATGCTCCAAAATCTGAGAACAGTATTGATAACCTACTATATATATACACACACACACACACTCAATTCATCAAGTCAACAAAGCTCAACAAACCCGTGCAGTTATCCAATCTTCCACCAACAAGTGCAGCGGCTCAGCAACACATTAGCCGTGTAAATTATCAAGTTCAAACTTGGCTAGGGAATGATTTAGAACCCCAGGAATGGGGTTGGATTCTGCGGAATGAATACTGGGAACCGATTACGACAATATTACCGCCTGCTTCAGATGAATTACTCAATACCATATTTTGCAACTGTAAACAGCGTGAACCACAACCATATTTGCAACTACAAAAATGGTTGTGGTTCAAGCTGTGGATGTAGGAAATCGGGGTTTCAATGTTCTTCAGCTTGTGGTCAGTGTAATGGGCAAGCTTGCTTCAATGCTTCACGATACGAGAGCGATCTCGATGAAGACTGTACTTTTGATTCCGAAATCCTTCAAGATTTGGAGAAAAGTATCCTTGACAACGAAAATAATGAGAATGAATTGCAAATTTTTGAGTGATCGAAAGACAATGAAGAATAAGAGCTAAAAAAATAACATTCATGTTCATCTTATAATTAAATTTTTTGTAATACCTGTTTACATCCGAATTTCAATTGTAATAATTGTATAAAACGATATTTCTCTCTCCCTCTCTCTCTCTCTCTAAGTAAAAATATAATTAAAAATTAGTTACTTTATTTTTTTCTACTTTAAATGTAACTAGTATATATAATAATAGAATATAATTAAAAAATACTTTAAGCATATCTGTCAACAACTTTTGAACTACACGGAACAGTGTAGTTCAAAAGTTAGTTACAAAAGAAACATATACTTTTTTAATGAAATCTATTACTAAATGTAATGTAATAATTAATAAAAAGGCCAAATGTTCATAACTATGTATATGTTTAAGGTTAATAGAATATATACAGCGTATTATATCATGTGACTAACGGTGGACCTTGCATTCTGCACTGAGCATTCAGCGCCCTCTATCTAAAAAAAACGGTTTGATGTATAAAAAATTGTTTCAATGAAGTAATAGAAAATTTAATTATCTACAATATTTAGAGTAAATGTAAATAACATTAAAGCCATAGGAAACGAGATATTTGCAAAAAACCGAATTTTTTTACCTTTGACCTTGAATATCTTAAGACGCGGACACGAGATTTTATGAGACTTTTGAGACAACTTTTAGAATGCCAAAATAAAAGTATATACGAGTTTTCAGTTTATTATCTCTCATTCCGCAGCGAAACCCTAAGATGACTGGACTATTGGTTACAGGGACCGCGTTGGCTCTCTAAGCCTGATACCTTTTGACCGGAGAATTAGCAAAGACATGTCAACGATGGGAGTGTTGTGAATGAAAAAATATCTAAGGACATTCTTTCTCTTATGGCTTCTATTCGAGCTGTTGAATCTTCGACTTTGTTGGACTTGACCCGATTCAGTAGTTTACTGAGAGTACATCGAATTACGGCGTTGTCATGGGATTTCTCTACAATAATCAAAAAAAAAATTCCACCAAATTTATAGGCTCGTTAAGTTCAATCGAGATCATAAGTGTCGAGCGCTACTGGGTGAAAGCTATTCAACGGAAACACTTCCTAAAAGAGACTCTATACTCCGTTTCACCTCAAGTTGGCAGCGTTAGGAAGAGTACGATGACCGAATCACAGCCGCTGCCGGGTTACTCTAGGAGAAGAATGCGACTAAACGAATAAATATCACCATATTTGGCGAGTGGAAAAAAATGCTCTTGAAAAATTTTTTCTTTAAAATTGTAGGAGCTTTTTTTTTTTTTTTTGAAAATAGTATAAGCTACTTTTTTAAAGGCGATATTTAAGATTAAGGAGAGATTTCAATATGTTTAGAAATATTGATGAATAAACTAGCAAAACTTTTCTCAAACAAAATCTCAATAGTTCTCAACATATTGATAGCAACGTTGTTTAAATGAAAAAATACCGTTAAATTGTAATTCATACTTTCATTAACTTGATTTTTTAAGTGTGACTTAGGCCACTTTCAAAATAAACAGCTCATTTTTCTTTAATTTTCATTTATTACATCCGCTTATAAAATATAAATTTCTATCTTGTTTTTTAAGAATTAATCGCCTTTTCTCGGTTATTACTATTTTAAACCCGTTTGTAATAATTATTCACATTACATGTATAAATGCCATTTATGTATGTTAACTTAAGATATACAGAAGCATACATTAAAGTTTTGGGATTAATTTGAAAAAAAAAAACTATCAACATTAAAACTTATTATCTTTTATAAAATTTATAGTTTATCTGAAAAAAATATCTCGATGCATACTTTAAAAATTATGTTACTGACATTATATGCAAAGTTTATGTATTCCGTTTAATATGCATAACTTTTAAGGAGAAAATAATTTAAAATAATTATTTAACAAAAATTATTTATTTTGAAATTTAGACCTATATTTTATTGTAAAAAAGTTCCATTAAAAGTTTTTAAAGGGACAATGCTCTTTTATCAGGTATTCCTAAATCAAATTATATATATATGTATATTTAACACTTCATGTAAGAAGCGCTTAGAATCAAAATGAAAGCATAACACAAGAAAAAATTTACATTAAGATACTTCGAGAAAAAAGATAAGGAGCTCTTTATATAGTGTATATTTTTAAAAACACTGTCAAAAAAAAACACGTGAAATTTGATTTACTTAAATAAGGTGTGTTATTTAAAATGTTAAATCAAAAATTAAAATTGTGGAACCATTTGCCTGTGTATTAAATATTATACACACACACATGTTTAAAATGTCAAAAAAACAACAAGAACGAAGATAGTAGCACGAGATATCAAAATAGTACATATAAACGATAGCAAAGCGAATGGCGTTGATTTGGCGGGAATGCTTAGGTAACTCCGCCAAGGATGTAATCTTAAAAACCGGTTTTTAGCCAAGTGAAGTTTCATCAAATTGTTGTTTTTCAACTGTATTCGTTCACAGGTATTAAGGAACAAATGCTTTTAAGATGTGATTAACTTAAAATATATCCTTAAAATCACTATTTCGATAATACACGATACTTTTTAACAATTTTCTATGCATTTGCTTTCATTTAAATTCCAAAACAAGTTGGAACTATTTTTCAAGCGGATTGTTACATTTTCTACCCTTCCTAATGCTGCCAACTTAAGGTGAAACGGAGTATAGATCTTTCTCAGGGAAGGTCTCTAGACAAGGAATCTAAAATTTATTCGCTTAACCCAGAGCTAGATATGCATGGTCTTCTGCGTCTAAAGGGAAGACTTCATTTCTCTCTGATCTAGATTTCGGAGAAAAACACCCATGGTTGCTACCTAACAAGGATAGGTACAGTGAATTAGTAATTCTACATGCCTATAACTATTTACTTCATGCTGGTGTTGAGGCTAGTTTAGCCCAAGTCAGAGAAATGTTTTGGATTTTAAAAGGACGCCAGTGTGTCAAATTTGTTTTAAGTAGGTGTTTCTTGAGCACAAATTACACAGTACGTCCTGGTAACCAAGAAATCGCCACTTTGCCACCAGATCGGGTTTTGGAATCACCTCCATTTCAATTTCAGGATTGGACTTTGCAGGTCCCTTTTTCATAAGAGAGAGTAATAAGAAACACTACCTGCTTTTATTCACATGTGCAACTATTTGAGCTTTACATCTCGAACTTCTTCCTTCAATGAGCACAGAACGAGTTTTTCTTGCTTTCCGCAGATTCATTTCTCGACGTGGACTCTGTTCAACAATTTACTCAGACAATGCTAAAACTTTTAAGCGTGCTGAGTTACAATTGAAAAAAATTTTGAAGTGTATTCAGCATCCATCTGTACAATATTTGTTTTCTACTCATGGTATAACGAGGAAATATATTGTAGAAAAAGGAGCATGGTGAGGAGGGTTCTGGGAGAGGCATTTTAGAACAATTAAAACTTGTTTACGAAAAATAATTGGTCGTTCTAGTCTTTCTTTGAACGAGCTAGAAACTGTATTCATAGATATCAAAGCCATGATAAATTCAAGGCCATTAACGTATATCTATAATGACCCTTCTGAGCCCTCACCACTATCTCCTGCACATTTCTTAATAGGTAAACGTTTACTTTTTCTTCCAGTAACAAGAGATTCCAGAGTAGACCTTACTGGGTCTAGACCTTCTTTACTTAAGAGATATAAACATCAACAAAATTTATTAAATCAGTTTTGGAATCGTTGGAGAGAACACATTTGCTCTCTCTAAGGTCTATGGATATATATCTTCCTTCTAAAGTAACTAGTCAATTTAAGATTGATGATGTTGTACTCATACATAATGACTGCTTCCTTAGGAATCTGTGGTCCATGGGTAACATTAATGAAACTTATACTGGAAGAGATGGTAAAATTCGCTCGTCTTGTTAAAACTAAAACTAATACTATAAGAAGATCAGTTCAATTGCTGTATAATCTTGAAGTATAATTATTAATTTTAATATGAATTTTGTGACAAATTGAGTTAGTTTCTGTAATCTATATGTATTTATCATTTTATCATATATAAATGTTCTTCACTTTGTAAATGTGAATTTTGAATGAATATTTACGTACTTTGCTTTTTATACTTTGTAGAATTATTCGTATTTTATATTAAGTAATTGAATATATAATTTGTTGTGTGTATGTTTGTATCTAAATATCTTGATTTTTAATTATAATGTAACATTGCTCAGTTAGTGTTAGAACTTTTTTTGTTTAATTTGTTGTATTGATTTATGTTTTGTGTAAACTTAAAAGTTCACAGGTTGGGAGTGTTGAAAAGTACCGTATAGAGGGCACTTCTCTGTAAAGCGTAACTTTTTTTTATGTGGGGGTTTAGTGGCAGGTGAGCTACCGTTTGGTACAGTGGTAAACTGTAAAAGAAGGGTCGGTTGCCCTAATAATACAACCTAAGTTTTAATCATATATGTTTAATGTTCGCGTCCGTGTCGTCCCGTAATAAAAGTTTTTAAAAGACAAAAAAATGTTGTCTTTATCAAACTGAACTCACCAGATGTATTACTGATCATTACGCGAAGTCCTGGAAGGCTCATTAACATTAAAAAATTAAATTACCTCAAAAGAAAATTAACTTGAATTATTACACACACACACACATATATATATATATGTGTGTGTGTTTTACTAATGATTTTAAAGATTGCTTTTATTACATTCACGTGACTGGATAAATCATAGTTATTTAAAGATTCTGCTAATGATAAATCTACTATTTTTTCGCATAAATTATTTTTCTAAGAGGATTACTTCAATTTAATTAATTTCAATAAATACTGAAATATCTCTGAATTAAATATTTTAAGCAAAATCAATACTTTTGGACGCCTTCTTAATAATCATTTGGATTTATTCATACAATCATAAATTAAGTTTCTCGTGATTTATCTATTTTTATTTAAATATAACAAAAGTTTATTTTGTACGCGATTTGAACTGTGCTTCTTGCAAACCAAAATAGAGAAAGAATTTTAATAGAAATAAATAAAATCCTGAAAATTGTATGCATTCATCTTATAATTCACTGTACAAACAGTGAAGAAAATTAAGTATAGATAATAAATAAAAAAAGTTAAAGAGTAAAACGCATTATTCAAATTTTAAAAATAGCAAGGTTTTACTCTAAATTTTGATATGTGAGGGATATAGAATGATATTGCCTTTAACTGTAGACATGGGAAAGGAAAAAGGGAATTTCTTTAAATGAAAAAATGTAAAACAAAAACAATACTGTTATTAGGAATATTACTATGCTTACTTTCGTTACATACACGAGTAATATGAATTTAAATAAATACTGTACTGTTGCGTGTGTGTGGTGTTATAAAATAATAATAATGTTCTGGAGTCCTAGAATTGTCTTTTCCCGGATTCATTGGGAACAATAACTTTCAACGATAAAATTAACAATCTTTAACAATTTAAACCGAAATAAAAATTAAACTGGAAAAATAGAGAGAAGAAATTCTAATATTCGAGATAAAAATCCTAGTAAACAACGGCACCTGGTACGCCAAAGCCAAGAACAAGATTAAGACTTAAAATATACGAGTAAAACAGCACATCTAGTTATGCCAAAGCCCAGTTCAAGATTAATACTGAGGCAGAATCCGTTCCATGTGGTTTCTGTCGGAAGTAGACCACGTGGGATCTGAGCAGGGTGTCAACTACGCTTGCAACCACTCAGACCACCTGGTCTATAATTCACAACATTCTGCCCCCGGGTGAACCAGAGGGTTCATAAAATTTTCCTGTATTCAAGTAATTAAATTTTTAAATGAATAGTTATGAAAAGTATAATTTTTCTCAAAAGGAAATGTTTATCAACTATTTTGAATGAACTCTCATTAATAGAATTCTACACAAAATGTAATATGATTATATAACCTGTTAGAATATTGGTGTCCTCTGGTGTAGTGACTCCGAGACTCACATCTGAAGAATATTGAACAAAAACCTGTCCATATTGAAGAATTCCCGTTTCATCAAGAACACCGAACATATTCCTTCCATACGCAGGATCAATATCAACATTTGCTTTAGTCTTGATAATATCTAAAAAAAATAATAATTCGTATATATATCAAGCTACACATAAAATAATTAATATAAAAATTTCTTTGAAATTAATAAATACATTTCTTCATCAAAAACAATATTTAAAAATAATTTACAAGAAGATTTCAGAAACAGGAGACGAAAATAACTCAAAAGTTTACAACTGTCAAATCACATCAATTAACACAAATAATATCAATTTACATATAAATTGATAGCTCATCTGATACAGAAAAATATGTATATTTGATGTGTGATACGTATCACAAATTTGAAATTAATTATTTTTAACATCAAAAGTATAAAATTTCTTGTACATTAATGCAATGAAAATAAATGAATATAAAATGCATGTTAAAGAAAATGAAATTCGTAAAAAAATGTTACTTTCACAACAAATATAATTTAAAAGTACGTCCATTACAGTTTTAAAATGAGCATCTTTCGGAGAAATATGCATATTTTAAATACACATAACTATATTTTTGTTCATGTGTAGTTTAATTCGAATGAAATTTTAAGAAGCGTATTCAAAAAAATAATTGTTTTATATATCGATATATCACACTGGTGAAAACATTTGAACAGAGCAAACAAAACAATACCTCGCCAAACAATGATAAGATATAAGACAAATATATGGGAAAACAAAAACGGGCCCATGTCTAATAGGCTGTATGATGCCTTATAACAGATACACAATTCTCACATTCGTGTTTTCATACTGTTTACCTGAGTCCTTATCAACCCCCGTAGTAACTATACCCACTCTTGCACCAAAGTCTTCTTGTGCTTCTCGATGGTCCTTGAAGTGGAACTTCAAGTTGCAATTGAGCCTAAAAAACGTCCTATACCTGTCCGATGGGATTAAGGTTAGGGGATATATCTGGCCAGTTCAGTCGTTGAATATCCTCCAATCGGATGTATTTATCCCCTAACTGAACCCTATGTGGGCATGTATTGTCGTTCAAAAGATGAAATTTGGTCCATATGCTCCACGGAAGTCTGATATAGGATGTAAGGATTTCGTCCCTGTACCGCTGATCTGTAAGAGTATCTCTACCGAACACATGAAGGTCAGTCTGCCATGATACCTGGCCAGACCATTAAACCACCTCAACCATAGTAATCTTTTACAACAATGTTAGAGGGCCGAAATCGACACAAGGGTTATCTCCAGATGAGAAAATGTCTCGAGTCTCTGTCTTGACTGAATCGCGACTCATCACTGAAGATAATCCGCCTCCAATCATCCTCTGGTCACGAACGATGTTCTCGACAACGGCCAGATAGTCCTTTTTGTGGTTAAGGTCAAAAGGATGCAGACTGCAGGGCACCTGGCATATAGGCCACCAGGATTATGTCTCTGGGAGACTGCTATCCATGAAATGAATGTTCCTGTGGCATTATACAAATATAGAAAATTATGTCGTCATCTCAGGCCAATCCCTTTTGGCTATATATCTCAAATAATGGTCTTTGATCCGACGTTGTTGCCATTTTGCGGCCTTGACCAGGTCGGTGGACCACTGTTCTTGTCTCTGTGAACTGTTTCCATAAAGTGGACATAACTTGTCTCGAAATTACGAGGGCCCTTAAGTAGGTAGCCTGTAATTTGCCCGCCTCACGTTTTCCAATGATCCGCTATCTTGCGGCATCGGCTGGAGCAGGGGTGTCAAACACGCGTCCCACAACGAGCATTTTAGCAGCCCGGTCAGCATATTAGCCCACAAAAATATATAATAAAATATCAAAATTTCTCCCGAAAAAGGAAAGATAATAACAGAGAAGAGATGTCAAGTGTCAGGGCCTGCTTCGAAATAAACCAGCGTTTCGATGAATTTTGATTTCCTATGCGGTCCACCGAAAGTTAAACCTTGTTTTTTTGGCAAAACAAAAAAAATTGATCAAAATATAAAAACTCATTTTTTTAGCTTTTACTTTACTACTATATTAACCATTCTATCAAATACGCACATCTTTTAATGAGTATGCATCTTTTAATGAGTTATGGGTAGTTTCAATTTCCTTTCATCCGTGACCAAGCCTTTTGCTAAGATTCTACCAAGAAAAGTATATTGATAGCAAAATTGATCGATTTAATTGGTTGATTGACAGAAGTTCCACTAAGTTTTTAGTAAATTATTCTTAAATAATTGAATTTAAGAATAATTTTAATAATTTCTTATTTCATTGGATCATGACAGGGCCACTCAGAAAATGCCGGATGGCCGCAGGTTAAGTATCACTGCTCTAGACAAGAGATGACTTTTGACCATAATAACAATGGGTAAACAGAGAAATTCAAAAAACAAGGATTGGCTTAAAAGTCCTAGCACTAGAAGCTTCATCGAGCAAGTGAGGTATCTCTACACAAACGCAATCACGGCGCCACTGCCTTACAATGTCACAGGCCACTGCTTAGAAGAGATGGTCGTGAAAAGCTTAGCTATCATCTAATACTTTAGTTTCGTATAGGAATGTTTTTTTTTTTAAAACATTCCTCCCTTTAATTGTTTTTACCAGTTTAAATAAGTAAAACTTCTATGATAATTCATACAAAAAATTAACAGAATTATATAAAACAATATTTTTTCGAAATGAGCAACATGAGATAATTTATGCTATAATAATTAATTTTATCAGTCTCTGAAATAATAGAATACAAACCTATATAATATCTCTGTAGAGATAATAGAAGAGTTCTGAAAAATGGCTCAATCGTAAGGCAAATTCCGGATCTGGACAAATCTTTGAATTTGAAGGCTGAGAACGGTGTCCGGCTGTTTAAGTAACGAGAACCTTTTTCTTCTTCTAGAAGCATATCAATTAAATTCTGAAGCATAATTTCCTGCATTCTCAAAAAAATTCTTGGCTCTACACCCATGTCATGCAAGATAGCAATGAAAGGTCGATTCAAACGCAAAGGAACTAGAAGATTTCATAATTGCATTACTAAAAAAGTACGCTACACATAAAACATTAATATTCATTAGTTATGAAGAATGTAACACATTTCAAAAAACTTTTTACTGATAACTTTTGGAATGTTAACACATCATTCGATACGTCCCGGGCCTAACTAATAAAACGACAACTTTTAGGCAAAATTGAACTTTATTTATCAAGATACTCCCCTTGAAGAGTGATACATTCAGCCCAGCGCTCTTTTTAAATACCTTTTTCGTAGAACGATTTGTCTTTGCTCTCAAAATAGGCTTCTACTTCGGCAATCACTTCTTCATTTGAACCAAACCTCTTCTTTGCAGCATTCTTTTAATGTCTGCAAAACAGCCAGCAATCACTGGGGGCCAGATTAAGAACAGTCAGTAGGGTAAACACCTTCGGGAAATCGATTTTGAGTTTTTGATATTTCTAAAATCCCCAAATCAGGACCTTTCCAATGATGCAACATACTTGCCATTTTACTAATTAAAAGTATGTTAAAATGATTTTTTAAAAATATTCAGCTGATGAGCCACGCCCCCTTTGACAGATAGAAATGTAAACATTGACGTTTTAAATATGGGAAGCTTTTCCAAAGCCACTCTCTGTTTTATTTATTCATATGCAATTAACTGTAGATTGACTGTAAGCGTAACTGTTAGGGTTGTTTACCTATTTTGGAGCGCATACACGTTTTTATCGTGTTTGGGTTTTAAATTAAATATATAAAATTTCTAAAATTCACAATTTTGAGTTGTTTTTTTTATATTTAGATGGAAAACAATATTAAAAAAAAACATAAAGGTACGTTTTAAGAAGGTAATAATACTCTCAATCATAGTAACAATACTTCAAATACTAACAACAGTAAAGTCAATCCTCAACCAGGACATACACATGACTCAAAGGAGACATGTGCAAAATAAAGTTTGATTAAGAGTTTTTCTTCTTATTAAAAGTAAGTATTAAAAATACCATCAATAATTAAAATATTCTTGCATTTGCTTTCAAGAATGAAGTTCGTTGTAAAATGTGTAAAAGAGATTTAGACATGCAAGTTTTAAAAGGTAAGTTTGGGCTGGAAATTTGTCCTGAAATGTTGTGCTTGTCCATATGATGTAGAATTCTCTTTTTTAAATATTCATGAAGGAACGCAAATTGCCACAATAAATACCAGGTTTGTATATGCTACATGTTTCATTAGAAGAGGTGCACAGAAGCTGGTAGAATATTTTGCGGCATAATGAATCTTCGGCAACCACCTACAAGGTTTTCTCCTTACGGTAAGCGAATCTCAAATGCTGTAAAACTTGTTTACGAGGACTCCATTTAAAATGCTGCGAGGGAAGCTATTTCTGAAAATGAAGGTAGTAATAATATTGTGGTAGAGGGCAGAAGCACGGTTACACATCATCAAATGGTGCAGTTACGGTGACCAGCATTGATACAGGTAAAGTGATTGATGTCAATATTCTTTCGAAATATTGTATATGTAAAAAATGGGCACCTAAAAACATTTTTTTTGTCCTGTCGGTGAAAATTCATGGTGCGGATATAAACAGGCTGAAGAATCGGGTAAGTCTTACAAACATAAAAAGTCTTCCAGTTGCTGCTGTAGCAGCAATGCGTTCTATATTTAGATATCTTTCCCATACTGATTTGTTGAAATAATGTTTGCATAGAAAAACACAAAACCCGAATGAAAGTTTTCATAATGTCATTTTATCACGAGTTCCCAAAGCAACATTTGTGCACATTGAAACACTTTCACTTGGTGTTTATAATGCTGTTTGTTCCTTTAATGATGGTAATGTATCCAAATTTAAAAAAGCTTCAGAAAATGGAAGTAGAACCTGGAGAATATTCGGTAAGTGCCATGAAAATTCTCGATAGGGAAAAATTAATGAAAGCAGCATGCTTTTTCTGGATGATCAAAGAAAATTAGAAAAGATAAAAGAAAAAAAAGATAATATTAAGAAAAATAAGGTAAAAACCGGTTGCAGTGCAGGATCTTTTTGATGAGGTAAAATTTTATACAAAAGCTACTCTCTCTCTCTGTTTTCTATAAATTATATTTTTTTTAAATTGTGTGTTCTTTTTTCTATAAATTATTGTGTGTTCTTACTTTTTTTCTGTATTCATGAACTGGAAATTTTATTTTATATTTCATACATATTCTTGTGTATACTGAAGTGAAATTTTTGAAATATTCCTCAGACCTTTAGCTAAAAAGCATATGTTGTAACACAGAAAAGGAAAATTTTTATTAAATTCATTATTGTACTCTGCAAAAATTATATTTTTAATCAGGCTGATCAATTTTTTTAAAAAAGATTTCACTTCTGTATAAAAATAAATGTTTATTTAATGCACACACAAATTTTTAAGCTTTAGTGTTCAATAGTAAAAGGTACATAAATATATCTCAAAATGCGTTGCATGAAGCTTGTTATATACAAAAAAAATCATAAATTTCATGTTTAAAAATATAAAAATAGTTTTTTTGTTATTTTGGATACTATTTATGTAATATTTATAGAAACTTTTTTAATTCTTATATTTAAAGAAATTGTGTTTACATGTGAATATATAAAACACTAATGAAACTTTTCGAAATGCCATATAATCATGTATTACTGTTTTATAAAGATTATATTTTTTAATTTGTGTCTTCTTTTTCTATAAATTTATTGTATGCATGAACTGGAAATTTTTATTTTATATTTCATATATATTGTGCATACTGAAGTGAAATTTTTGAGATATTCCTCAGACATTTAGCTAAAAAGCAGATGTCGTAACATAGAAAAGGAAACTTTTTATAAAATTCATTATTCTACTGAGCAAAAATTACATTTTTAAACAGGCTGATCAATTTTTTTAAAAAATTTCACTTCTGTATAAAGATAAATGTTATTTAATGCAGACACAAATTTTTAAGCTTTGTGTTCAATAGTTTCTTAGTAAAAGGTACATAAATATATCCCAAAATGCAATGCCCTTTTTCGTTGCACAAAACTTGTTACATACCAAAAAATACACAAATTTCATGTTTAAAAACATATAATAAGTTTTCTTGTTGTTGTTTTGGATACAATTTATGTAATATTTTAAGAATCCTTTTAATTCTGATACTTTAAGAAATTATGCTTACATGTGAATTTATAAAACACTAGTGAAACTTTTCGAAATGTCGTATAATGATGTATTACCAAAGTCATATTTTCATGTATTGACACATTTTCATATGGTATTTATGATGATTTATAATCAACTTGGATGACAATAATGTATCGTAATAGAAAATTCTTCAAAAATTGATACATAATTTGAGAAAAATGATGCAAATGCTATAAAATATCTTGATAGATTAAAAGTGAAAAATGCTATATATGTATTTTCTGAGAAATCTAAGTAAAAGAAATAAGTAAAAAGTCTTAAAAGTTATTGAGAATAAGCTAATATTTAAAAAAATAGTGCAAATACAGATTGTAATTCATAATTTTTTGATGAAATGACATTTTATAATAAAAATGCAATTATCTCAAAACGGTGTTTTTAAAAATGCGTGTACCTTTTTCTCAGAACCTATTCAACGGAAGCACTTGCAATCTTCACTGAATATTACTGATATCTTACTATATATATTGAACGGAGCTGCTTTTATTAATATTCCCATAATATTTTTTCTAAAAGTCAATTATCGTGAAAAAAAAATGACATTTTTCAAAAAATTCATAGTGATACTGTTGCGTTGAATTTTTTTAAAAAAATTAACAATATATTTGAAAAAGCTTTTGATCATCTTAAATAAAAGAGTCTAATTAATATAGAGAAAAAATTTTAAGTCTGTACATTTAATATTTTCTGAGAAAAAGGTTCATAAAAATGCTTAATTTAACATTAGCGGGATAGGGGGTACCGACTACTCTTAAAACAGTTCGAAGCGCATTTCGTTCCATTTGACCATCGTTTTCATGGACTTGTGGCACGAAGCATTGTCTTAGTGAAAATGCACTCATTTCTTTTGCATTTGAGGACGTTTTTTTTCATTCAATTGATCCGATCCAGTAACGCAATGTAATATTCATTATTAACTGTTTTGCCTTTCTCAAGGTAGTTAATAAACAAAATTCTATGTGCATTCCAAAATACCGACGCCATAACCTTGCCAGGACATTTGCCTGACATTTGAGTTTTTGGTCGCTTTGGACACACTTTCAACGGTTGAGGTCCAATCAGCTGACGATCTTTTTGATTCAGGCGAGTAGTGTGTAATGGATCCATGTGTCCTCCATTGTCACATATATCTACGTAAAAATTCTTGTTTATTTTGCTTAAACAGCTGCAAACAACGCTCTGAATCGTCGATGCTTTGTTGTTTTGATAGACAATGATCAACCGCGCGCGTGGCACCAACTTTGTACACAGCTTTCTCATTGACACATGATCATGCAAAATAGTGAATACACTGCCTTCTAATACCTTTAAATCCACTTTAGCGCGTTTTTCACGTAGTGTAAAAAAAGCGCTATTAGGACGTAAATTTCGTCTACGTATTCGTTACATATTTTGTCGTACCTTTTTCTTAGCCAATAATTAACCGATTGACCTCGGGTTTTCGGCATCTGGTCGCATTTGTGCCCTAGATGAACCAAATCATATTTAAATTTAATAATTTAAATTTAAAAAAATTTTTTTTTTAATTTTTTAAATTTTTTTTTAAAGTATAGTACACACACTATTTTCTGTTAGTAAAAATTTCATTAGTTGCATTATTGTAAAATACAACATGTGAAAAACGCGCTAAAATTACTTGGCCATGCCAATGATTGATATCTTGTTTTTGTATTTTATGGAACAAGTGCAGAATTTGGGCAACCTCAACGTTTTGCGTCATTTGTGTATGTGCGACCATGTTTTAAGTTTGCATACAACCGTTGTTGGCGATAGAGAAGAGACCAGATAATATTTATCAAGCCATTTTGTTTTGCTTGAACAGTGTTTTTCCCCATTAAAAAGCAATGTTTAATTAATATGTGAAATTCTTTTTCATCCATGGATTCTAAGAAAACTCAAGTTGCTTCACTAAAACCACTGTAACTTTTCAACTAAACAAGATATTATCACGAAAGTTTGACTCGTGTCGTTTGAAAGTTAGTACTACCAGGTTAAGCTTAGGAAAGTTGGAAGGTAGCGTCATCTATATGTTATGCCCTGGACTTTTTGAGTGATGTGTTTCTTAATTGACTAGTCATGAATATGTTTAATTATTAAAGTGACTATGTTTACTTATTAGTTTAAATTTACTCATTAAATAAAAAAAATTTTATTTAAGTCAACAACCTACATTAATTAAATAGAAAATATGTAAAAAATGCACTTACATAACTAATTGTATAAAATCATTACATTAAGTAGGAATCTACGGTAGCGTGCAAACCTTGACTATATAACAAATACATACAATTATTAAATTGTTGAAAGGGGGTTTTGCGACCAAATACTGTGAAACGACAGTTCAGTAGAAAGGTGAAACATATACAAATATCAAACCTATGACATCAGAGAAGACGTCACGGAACGCAAGCGCGTGGAATTCAAGCTCAATGCCGACGGCAACTTATGAAGGAGGACACACACATTTGCACAGATTCCTGCAAGTGCAAATGAAACTGTATGTTCGTAATGACTACAAAAAATCATCGAGATGCCTTGACACGTGGTAGATAGGTTGAAATTGATGGCACAAGATGTTTTGAATTGATGGCGCAAGAATTTGGAATTGACAAAAGTGTATTTTCAGGGGCTTGGAAAGCCTTCCACATATTAGGTACAGCTGTAAGAAAGGTTGGTGGTAGTTGGATAAGGAAAACAATGGCAAGTGATGACCTGTATATAGTTACGAAAGAGAAAATAAATTGGAATCAGACATATGGCAACATTAATCAGAGCCCATTAACCATCGAACTTTACAGAAGAAATATGCTGATTTTTGTTTTACACATTTTTTGTTTTGATTAATATAAGAAGGAAAATGTTAAGACTAATGACTCAAACTCATTTCTTAACATGAGCCAAATCCATAGAAGTAAAAGTCACTTAGACAATACTATATGCAGTTACGTTGGTCATTTTTATTTTTTCTCAATTAATCTTCGTTGCTTGTGATTCATAACATTCTGCTTACAGTATGTTAACGATTTTTAATCGAACAAATTATTCAATCTTATATGCCGTACAAAAAATATTTCAGTTCGTATTTTTCTGATCAATACTGATATTCTTCAAAAAAATTTCAGTTTAGTTAACTTTCACATGGTTTCGACAAAGACACAAGTAATTATTAATATTAATTCGTAAAAGATATTTACTAAAAAGTAAATAATTTTTATTGATTACCAAATACCGTACATAGAATAATATAGCATAAACTGTAAGCATAATATAAATAAGCATATTTTTCCTGATATTTCAAAACAAAGCATTTAATATCGGTTTTCATAAAGCAAGGTAGTAGACGACGTAAGGCCTAGTAGAACAATTTTACTATCCACTACTAAAATATTCGTCGCTATATTGGTGAAAAAAATGGTGGCTCAATGCAGAAATACCGGTAATAGTTAATTGATGAATACTGTGGTTGGGGCATCAATAATTAGGAATTTTAAAAAACTGAAAGAACATATTTTAAATTATCTCTGATTTGAATGTAACCAACTCAGATAGGCGATTTTGGTTATTTGGAAAATTCTTCAAATCCCCAAAAGTGCAGTCTTTCTTCGTTTATGATGCCTTGAAAATGACATTTTAAACCCAATTGGGCTATTAGTTTCAATTTAAAATTCAATTATAAAAGTTAAGTTTCACATTTCATTGATTTTATGAGGTTATAATTTCGTAACTACATTAATGTGGCCGTCAAGACTAATCTAATAATACATAAGAAATAGTTATCTGTATTTATAGAAAACAATGACATGCAGTGTCAGAAACAATTGAAAATTTTCTCCTCCGTACTTAATTTTCAAGAACAATAAACAAATATTTCATTTCGAGCAATCATCGTTTCGCATTCGGTTCAATTTAGAAATATAAGGGGTCTCATGGGTGTTAACTTTCTCTAGAGGGCTGAAAATATAAACAATATTCAAATGTATATAACTCTTTGTAATTAAAATTAAATAATTCGAATATTTTACACATTATTTATAAAGGAATGAGGCTTCAGAAAAACATAAAGTGTTTAAAATATAATAATAATTTTAAAAATTATAGTCATATGAAAATAAGAAATATTTCTATAGGAAATATTAAGTTTCATGTTGCGCATGCTATTTTATAAAATAGTAGCTTTAATTACTATCAATAAGTTTATTTATAAAGTTAAATATATCCATATTACACTGTAGTATTTTCAAATAAATAGAATAATAAATCATATTTTTTTTTTTAAATTGTATCTTCAAAAAAATTTTTAAACTTTAATATTTTTTACATATTTTGAAATACAAAAGATATATTATTCTTAAATTGGTAGGGTTTAAAGTGTATGATACATTTTATAATTCTATAAAGTTTTTTCTTTACAGGCTACTATTTTAGAAAACAACGTGCGCAACGCAAAAATTACTTAAGGAGACACAGTACGATCAATTGCTAAAAATCTGTAAAAAAGATCAAATTTTTTTATTTTTTGTAGCCTAAATTATTCTTTATATACCTTTCTATAACCTCACAAAATTTAAAAGCTCTCTAAACGTACAAAACGCAGAATTACGATAGTTTTTACGTTCGTTTTTATTCACATCCCTTGGCAAATCAAAATTTTAAACTTACTTATCTCAGACAAAATAACTAGTTTGTCTTAATTTAAAATACTAAGGCTATTTTTCTTTAGTTCCTTGCTTAAATTTTTTTTTCCTATTGAAAATTGTACATGGAACAAAAGTCGGTATGCATTTTTGAATCAAAGCAATACTTACTTTTTTTTAAAATAATTGAACTTAGAATTTACAATTTTTTAATGGAATTTTCAATAAGATTTCATTAAAAGAAGTATTGTACGAATACCAACTATGTTATCGCAAAACCCATATCAACTTTTGTAATACGTAGTTTGACGTACTAGTAAATCAAATTTCATGCGTATACGTAAATTTTGAAGGATGATTAGCATTTTAAATTCACTTCACAAATATCAAGTTTTTTCCTTAAGAAATTAAATGGTTAGCTTTTTATGAAACTTTAAGCACAACATCTGGTTTATATAGTATACACACATAGGAGGCAACCCAAAAAGTTTTGAAAATCCTTAAATGTTTTTGCGCAAACCGTACTTTATCCCCTTAATATTTGTTCCCCTTATTATTTTATTTTGCATATGCTTATAATTTTTTAAAATTATGATAATATTTCAAACATTTTATACTTTATTGAAACCATAATGCTTCGTAAATAATGTGTAAAAGATTCAAATTACTTAATTTAAATTAAAAAGAAGTATACCTGTTTGAAAATTGTTTATATTTCCCCCCCTCGAGACAAAATTAACACCCCTGAGACCCCATAAGCGATTACTTAAAATACGCATGGCGTTTTTACAGTAAAATACATAATGAAGACACTTAAAAATTTTGAACACCAAGATTTTTGCATGTTGCCTAATATAAATAAAACACAATCTATGATATATATACGTACTTGGCGAACTTTTCTTAACAATTTCAAGTTTTGTATGCCCAATGCCTTCACAGTCAAACTTCCGCATACTTTCTCGAAAAACAATGTCAACGTCCTTTAAAGTAGGATCAGTAACAAGCATCCCCTTGCAGCCACCATATCGTATTTGGAATGCAGAACAATCTTGCCCACGGCTAATAGTCTTCGAAACCTGAAACACATTTAATTCTCATCACAAAATTGTTAAAAACACATGAAAAGTCTTTGTATGATCCACAGCAAGCAAGCTTTTAAGTTAATAATTGCTATGATATTTAAAAAAAAACTTTTAACAAGAAACTATAAAAAAAACCAAACGAAAGCTAAAAAACAAATACCATCAAAACCAGTTGTTGTAACTGGATAGATGTTTTTGTGTCAATAAACCGACTTCGCACTTGGAATACTTCTACAAGATCGAAAAAAAAGAATTGAAAATTTACACATGAACTTATCAAAGAGTGATCAATTTTTATAACCTAACAATAACATCACAATTTAATTCGCCCATATTGCATCCAGCCATGGATTCCTGTGTTTGCACACACCTCAAAATACCAGGTAACTGTTCATGTCACATGTTTCTCGTTTACATAGTCACCTGTGTCACCACATTTTCAAGTTGCCAACTGTCTAATGCAATTGTTTCTTCTATGTATGTCAATATTTAACTATTTTTATTCAAATCACTTATGTATAGTGGGAATTATCCTGCCACGACTAAAGCAGCTCCATCTACAACCATGATTAGCTTACTAAATCGATAAGTGTAAGCACACATCGTGTTTGATTTAATTTTAACATTTAATTTACTAATGAATCTATGTTTATATTTATTTTTCACATATGCAGAATACCAAAGCAACCTTTCCATAGAGGATCGGTGAGAGAAACTCACACTCTTGAGATCTGGGGACAAGTTTTTTGGACCTTATCTTGCAGATACTTTTCGGTAACCCGACACATCATGGAGCATATGATGGGTCTGAACACGTCCAACATGCAGCGTGGACGTAACGTATGACATTATATGAAGCGCCTGTCCACTACCATCATATAACTCAAGTAATGATTTTTTCATTCATGGACGTAGAGGGGCACCCTGTTGTTAATTAGGGACCGGGTGGTCTGAGTGGGTGGAGTTTAGTTGACACCTCGCTCAGACCCCACGTGGTCTATCTCGATAGAAATCATATGTAACGGATTCTGTCTCAGTTGGAATCTTGAACTTGGCTTCAGCATAACTAGGCATGCTGTTGTTTACTCGTATAGGCGTACCGCCGTTGTTTACTAGGATTTTTATCTTGAATATTAGAATTCTCTTTAGTTTCAGTCTAATTAATATAATGGTTTAATTTGTTAAAGATTGTTAAGTTTATTGTTGAAAGTTATTGTTACCAATAAATCCTGGAAAGACAATTCTAGGACTCCAGAATATTATTATTATTATATAACACCACACACACGCAACCGGTATTCACCACACACCCACTTCGTCTCAAATCGTCCATACTCTCTGCCTTCCTTTCACTGAACATGCGACGAGACATGACGTCTTCACGATACATGGTCTGTAGGCGTTCGTGAATGACGGGCACACTCGTCTCGCATGTTGATGCATACCAGCATGTTCATTGCACACATTTTCAGGAGCCAACCACATTGTCAGCACACATTTGTCCGCCATCGTGATATGAGCTCGAATAATTCGTGGTCTTATTTTACTTTCTCTTCTTCGGCGAGCACTTTGCAGGCGTCTTTCCTCTAACGCTGACGCTCTTTCCATCTTGAAAGCAGCAACAGATGTGGTTTCTCACGACAATTGTTTTTTCACCTAGTGTACCAACTTCTTTTTCCAAAAAAAAGTAGAAGAAACTTCCTTTCGGAACGTCGCTCGTATAACAATCAATACCATGAAGTATAACTAGATATTTCACACTTTATTCATTACTTAGTAACTTATAAAGTAAAAAATAAATATACAGCAACAATAAGTATTTCACATACTAAAAATTTTTATATTTCAGTAATTAATGTATTATGTTTGCAAGTTACTTTTAGTTTATCAATTTATTTAATTGAACAATGTTAAATATTACTATTAAAATCATCATAATGATAATAAACGAAAACTATTAAGTTCGAAAGAAAACTATATACATGAATTATTGCGAGATAGTCAATCACGAAAATTTCATTAATAGAAAGCATATGACAAATTTTCTCACTGATATATACATTTTATTTAGATACGAGTATTTGCAAGGTTTTTTACTTTTACGATTGAAAAAAGATATAAGTATCCTTTTAATTAATAATTTTCTTTCTGTTGAGTTACACTTAAGGTTTGTAAATAATTTAGTTGGTTCCACTAATTTTCAAATATATCGAAATTTTGTCCATTCCAAGATAATTATAGTAACAAAATAATGCTG
This sequence comes from Trichonephila clavata, assembly GCA_019973975.1. Taxonomy (NCBI): domain Eukaryota; kingdom Metazoa; phylum Arthropoda; class Arachnida; order Araneae; family Nephilidae; genus Trichonephila; species Trichonephila clavata. The sequence continues at coordinate 247,102 of BMAO01019467.1, forward strand.
CTAATATCTTTTTTTCGACGAATTAAATATGTTAACAAATCTACCAAATTAGCAGCCCTACAATTCTAATCATTCATGTGTTAAATTATAGTAAAAAATATTTTTTTCACTTTTATCTACCTTTTTTAGTTTAAGTACAATAACAAAAATTTAATAATTGCATTCGAAATAATATAAATTATGAACACTTAAGCTATATAAGTAAAATATAATAAAATTGAGTAATGTTTAAGTACTAAACGATTCCCTTACCTTTTTAACCAAATCTTTAGAAATTCTACCTATACCATCAGAGAACGTATACGGTTCGAATGTCATTGGACTAAAGCCTTTTTCTATGTCTCTTTCAAACTTCACATGTATGTTGTTTAGAGGGACATCCAAAGTCTCTTCTGTCTGTGAAAAACATTGTCCTATCCTAGCTAAACACTTTGGTATATTCATTGTCGTCCTAGGATCAATTTCTGTCCATTTTCGTATATCAGATGCCGTAAATCCTTCAGAATCTTTAGCATACATTGACACGCCATGTTCTCGTAGCTGAGAAGAGGACCACGCAAGTATTTCATAATGCCTTTCTCCTATTTGTATTCCAGAATTCATTGGTTTATTTACAACTTCAAAAAATACGGTGTCTTCATACATTCGCAAATTCATTGGAAGAAAGTCATCATCTCTAAAGGTAACTCTTAAAAAGAACTCGGAATCGAAATTCCTTAAAATTCTATTTTCACACATTAAATCGGGTGGAAACATCATCATTCGAGTCGGAGTTATTACGATTCTTCTGATCAAACGGCACTTTTCAGGGATGGACATGCTTTTAAATGAATTGTTATGTCGTGAAATCAAATGAAAATATAGTTTGTCAATAATATCCCAATAATTTAAATATCTTCCAGAATCTATAAAGAATATTATACTAGACAATACATTTTCTAAACAATCCCCATTGGTTAAGGAATACCGTACGAGTTTATCTTGAGAATTTCTGATATTCTCAGATTGTTCATGAATCAAATATGTTCGATTAATTATGGCTGTCCACATGTAAGTGCACCCAAAGTGAATAAAGTTAATGGGGGGAATGCAAGAGGGCAGTTTATGAATTACATCCATTGCAATAAAATGAATTGGTATTTTTCCGCAACGGTACCTCAGACAACTCAATATTAGAAAAAAGTCATTAATGTAAGGAAAATTCAAGCGTAATAAAGGAGATTTTCCAACTATAAAAATGTTTACATCAAATGGTAACACACGATGAAATTTCCAAGAATTATTTATTGAACCTTCAACTGTAATTTCTTCATAAAATAATGGAGGATGAAGAAGATCCAGGTACAGATCAAAGGTTTCATTGTCAATGGACACTATTATGTTTCGAATTTTAGTATAAGATATAGTTAAACTTTTCTCTTGTATAGTAATACTTCTAAAATCAGGTGTACGTGTAATGGAGGTTACGATTTTGAGTTCTTTCATGTCATGGATAAAATTTGCGGTAGAATTCTCATAGACTGTAGAATATGCAATGTATTCACCTAACCGTGCTTGTACTCCAAAAGATACATTCCGAAGTTGTAATCTTGAATGACACGAAACCCTTTTACGAAGGAAACATTCATCATGTGAAAGTTGTAGCATCGGACGCTCACCTTTTATTCTCTTAGTAACACAATTCCAATGTATTATGAGGTTTTTATATAAATCGACTTTATTTGATTTAGTACAACTTCGTGCTTTCACATCAATTATGAATTCTAAAATTTCTTCTAATGCAGGTTGTTTTGCCTTTTTCAATTCAACACGTTCTAGACTTTGGACAACTAGACCACATTCTTGTACATAAAGCTTGAAAATATTTAAATTTGGTTCTTCATTCGATTTTGGAATGATAATTATTCTAAAATTAAGTTGAGTCATGATTTCAATATTCTTCAGAAATCTGTAGGAAAAATAAAAATGCATAACGATTAAAATAAATAATTTTGTTTGATAAATATACAATGAAGCCTTATAATTCAATCAACAGTAAAAAAAACAAGGTCCAAATATATAAGCCTTGCTGTGTAAGGAGGAATATTTCCTGCTTACACAATATTCCATTCTCAAAAGAATGAAAATTGCACATTTTACACTTTGAACCACATAAGAAAGCTCATTTAACCCATTTAGGACTGGTGTGAAGGTATCGAAATAAGCCAGTAACAGCATCTGGACAGGAGTGATCACTTTTGTCTAATGGTATGTTACGTGCGTACAGATCAGAAGGTACAGAATTCTAACCTCCGACAATTGGCGTTGCACAAAAACGTAATATTAAATTATTTTTTCAAACATTGCTCTGGTTATTTTTTGGTTAAACTGAAATTTTAATTTTATTTTTCAAACTTAAGTTGTTGATTATAATTTTATTTTATTTTCAACTAGCATTATTTTCACACCTAGATCGAAAGATTTTATTTTCATGTTTTGAAGAAAAATAATTGAAACAATTTAATGGGTTAAATACTGTAAACAAATTTTAGGAAAGTTAACTAATAAAACATTACATAAATGGTTTAGTCAAAAAAACTCATATAATATTTAATAATAATTCAGATATTCTCAAAAAGAGTCTCTTTTTATATCTAAAAATATTTATGCTTCTTAAATCAAAGGTAAAAAAAAATGTTTCAGACATTCCTGTTCCAATTACTTAACAGACAACCACTGAAACCAACTAATATCTAAAACATAATACCATGAGTGACATATGGGAAAATAACCATTTAAACTCCTCTAATTATGCTTTATCACTCCTTTTTAGCATGAGAAGTGTCTGCAAACGCATTGTAAAAAAATCTGGAAATCAGAAACATTTCTATCTTTTTACATTAAAAATTGTAGCTTTGAGATATTGCGTATAATCTGTGAGAGAAATTGGGGCTCATATTGAGAACAATATCCAGCAACATTGATGCGAATTTGAAATAAGTGGGAGGAATAGACCGAATAGAAGATTACACCTGCCTCGTTACAACAGTACAACTTACGGCAGATATGTTGAAGAAAGTTGAGCGTATTTGGTTCAGTTGATTTCACAAAGAAGTTGTTATAAAACAACTTTGTAAACTCAACTGAAAATTTAGAATCGTGGGAAATATAAAGACACATGTGGGGATGTTTTAATTAAGAAAGGTTGCTAAAAGATAGTTAAGATAAAAGTTATGGTAGTTAAGTCACATCCACACATTAAGAACCATCATCGTTAAAACCATCTTTTTATTTTCTACACTAAAAAAAACGATATACAATAAATTCGTGGAATGATTTTTTATAATTTTCACAGCTCGCGTGCTTGATAAAAGCAGGATCGCCACAGTACTCCCCCCTCTAATAGTGCAGCAAGCACTAGAGTTAGAGGTAACGAGAGTTAAAGCGAACCCGTCGTCCAGATCTGGTCATATAAGGTAGTGGAGTAGAATTTGTAGGTGACACAGGACTCGATGGAGAAGAATCAGGTACTGGCTTTGTTGAAGTTGGAACTGCAACTGGTGGGGGTGAAATTATTGGTGCAGATGAATGGTGAGAGTTCTCGAAAAACGCAGGTTTTAAGCGATCAATGTTGATTGTGGAATGTTTGCCGTTCTTTTCAATTGTGAACATTTTTTCAGTTCGTTTGAGTACGAGGTAAGGTCCATCATATGGCGTCTGTAATGGTTTTTTAACAGCATCATGGCGCACGAACACATGAGAACAAGTCTTCAGAGCTGGATGTACAAATACATTCTTGCTGCCATGAGATGTAGTTGCCACAGGTTTAAGTTGGTCCATTACGGCTCGTAAATTTTTTAAGAACTCATGAGGGTCAACGTTAAGTGAAGGGGTTTCCAAAAATTCTGCTGGTAGTCTCAGAGTTGAACCATAAACTAGTTCGGCTGATGTGCACTGTAGATCTTCTTTTAATGCGGTTCGGAGTCCGAGTAAAACCAATGAAATTGATTCGGTCCATTTCGTGGGTGCATGACATCTGAGGCTTTGTTTCAGAGATCGGTGAAATCGTTCGACTATTCCATTGCTTTTAGGGTGGTATGGGGTCGTTTTGATCTTTTGGACACCTAAGAGTTTGGTAAGCAAAGAAAACAAATTGCTTTCGAATTGTCGTCCTTGATCAGTCGTGATGATGGAAGGTAAACCGAAGCGTGAGGTCCATTGAGTAATGAATGCACGCGCAACAGTTTCAGTAGAAATGTCGGAAATGGGAATTGCCTCAGGCCATCGTGTGAAACGATCTATGCAGGTGAGTAGGTATTCGCAATTGTTTGAAGGTGGCAGAGGTCCTACGAGATCTAAATGAACATGATCGAATCTTGCTGAAGGTAGTTGGAAAGATTGGAGAGGACTATAGGTGTGTCTAGCTACTTTAGATTTTTGGCAGTGTAGACATGAACGGGTAAAATTAGAAATGTCCTTTTGCATGGACGGCCAAAAGAATCTCTCTGAAATCAAACGTTTAGTGGCACGCACACCTGGATGTGAAATATTGTGTAAGGCTAGAAAAACTTTCTTTCGGAAAATTTCTGGAATGTAAGGTCTGATTTTGTTTTGCTTGACGTCACAGTAAGGTTTCGATGAATCGGGGTCGGTTGAGAGAGAGAGTTCATTCTTTCCTAAAATTGCCTGAAGTTCTTCATCAGACGCTTGTGCCTCCGCCATAGCAGAAAAGTCTATTTTCGGTAAATGCACTTCATTAATGCGAGATAAGGTGTCAGCTACAACGTTTTTTGAGCCCGATACGTGCCTGATATCGGTGCTGAATTGTGCAATGAAATCCAGAAGAAGAGTCAGATTTTTTGGTAAAGGCAAAAGTAAGAGGTCTATGATCTGTAAATATTATAAAATTTTGTCCTTCCAATAAGTGTCGAAAATGTTTGATGGTTGCATATATCGCCAAAAGTTCCCTATCATACGTACTGTATTTACGTTCTGAGGGTGTAAGTTTTCGGGAATAAAATGCTAGAGGTTGCTGACCATTAGATGTAGTTGTATGGAGGACAGATCCTATGGCTGAATCCGAAGCATCAACCATGATAGACAACTGCTGATTAGGTGAGTGAAAATTCAAAGTAGCTGCATTCGCAATATCAGCTTTGCATTTTTCGAAAGCTTCTGTAGTGAGGTCGGTCCAAGGAACAGGTCGTTTATCATTCTTTTTGGAATTTTTTAAAAGTTCATGTAGGCTAGCTTGAGTCTGAGCGGCATTAGGTAAAAAACGACGGTAAAAATTAAGCATTGCTAAGAAACGCTTTTGTTCAGAAATATTTTGAGGTTTGGGAAAGTCAGAAATTGCTTGAACTTTTTCGGGTAAAGGTTTTACTCCTTCAGATGTAATTAGACAACCCAAAAACTTTACCGATTTCTTCCCAAGGACGCATTTTGAAGGGTTTAGTTTTAATCCGTGTTGAGACAATCTTTCAAATACCTGTTTCAAATGTCGTTTGTGCTGTTCTAAGTTATTTGATGCAATCAGTATGTCGTCAAAATAAGGAATGCAGAAATCTAAATTTGACAACACTTGATGTATGTAACGTTGAAAGGTTTGTCCGGCGTTTCTTAAACCGAAGGGCATATATACATATTCAAAAAGACCAAACGGGTTGTGATTGCTGTTTTTGGAATGTCCTGGGGATTAACAGGAATTTGATGATAAGCTCTAATCAAATCCAGGGTGGAAAAAATGGTTTTATTAAAAACATTTGAGTGCAGTCTTGAATATGAGGTACTGGGTATATGTCAGGAACGGTAATTGAATTCAAACGGCGGTAGTCGCCACACGGTCTCCATTCTCCATTAGAATTTTTCACCATGTGTAGAGGACTTGCCCATGGGCTGCTAGAGGGACGGATAATACCTTGAGACATTAAAAATTCATATTCTTGACGTGCTATTTTTAGCAACTCTGGAGATAAGCGACGAGGTTTTGAAAATACTGGTTGACCAGTCGTTTCAATAAAGTGATGTATTTTAGTTGGTACTTTATTTTTTGTTGGTTGAGATGGATTGGTGAGGTCTTGGAATTGCGACAAAATGTTATAGAATTCTGAATCACCAAGTAAAATGGATATACCAGAAGTTAATGAATCTGTGTTTGTATATTTTCCTTGAGTGGTTAATTTAGTTATGCCATCAATCAAACAACCACTTTTAACATCAACCAAAAGATTATAGTGTTTTAAAAAATCAAGACCTATAATTGGTTGGTTCACATTTGCAATTATGAAGGACCAAGTAAAATTTCGCCGTAAATTTAAGTCTAGCGTTAGGCGTTTTTTACCAAAAGTAGCTATTTTTGTACCATTGGCAGCTAAGAGAAGTAATTCATTTGAGGAATCAGCTTTAGGAGTATAATGTTTTGGTGTAAAACTGATACGACCGCGCCTGTATCCACTAAAAATTTCAATTTACTAACTTTATCGGCCAACATAATTCTATTAATTTGGCGATCGTGACCAAGGCCCGTGGACGATCGCCGATTTAGTTTTCCGGATTCTTGAAGAGCAAGGCAAATTACATTTTTTTGCTTTTGTGCCAAAATTCGTATGATAAAAACAAATGCCATTTGCAGGTTCTTTATATTTTTGAAAGCGGTCACGAGAGCAACTACGTCTGTTGTTAAAGGGTCGATTTCTATTTCTGCTTTGAGATCGTGATTGCCATTGTTGTAGTAGCTCGCCCTAAGTCGTCATTGGCGACTTGTTTTTCAAGTTGAGCTACTCGATTATCCGAAGTTTGCGGTGTAACGGAATTAATGTTTGAATGGTGAGCCAAATCATTTATTTTATCTGCAACTGATGCTAAACCAGCTAAATCATCTTTCAAAGCAGTTAGGATGGTTTGTGCGTTGTTTGGTAGTCTTCCTAGCCAAAGAGATCTTAAGAGTGGCTCGCCAACAGTATCACCAGCCAATGCTTTCATACGTGCTAATAACTGAGATGGTCGTTGGTCACCAAGTTCGAGACCTTGTAGCAGTGTACGTATTTTTGAAGCTTCACTTTCAGAATGTAACTCAATTAAACGGTTTTTTAATGTTGAATATTTATCAGCATCAGGAGGTTTTAATATTATATCGCATACACAATTCAAAATATCAGAATCAATTGCAGAAATAACATGATTAAATTTTGTATCATCAGCAGTAATTCCAGCCAAGGCAAATTGCGCCTCAAGTTGAACAAACCATAATGCAGGATTAGCTTTCCAAAAAGGTGGTAGTTTGACGCCAGCACGGGAAACTGTTGTGTCATTAATGGCGGAATTCAGATTTTCTCCTTCATGTTTTAGCCAAGCAATTAATATCACGGTGTATATATATAATTGTACAAATTAATTTGAAATATGAAAATACAAATAAATACTAGTACTTAAAGTAAAGTATATAAAAATACAATTACAAGTTATATAACATAAGCTCCGATAGAAATTATATCTAAGCTGTTAACTTCTTACTTCCAAAGTGGAAATGTTATCCGTAAGGTTGCCTTTTTTCCTAGGTTCAGCCAGGGTCACCAATTGTGGGGATGTTTTAAGAAAGGTTGCTAAAAGATAGTTAAGATAAAAGTTATGGTAGTTT